>JAQFZI010000821.1:0-12771 GCA_034695605.1 Eupelops occultus
ATTCTTCACTATTTCCATTATTTTTTCTATTGAAACTTGAATTTTGGTTCTTGGTTTTTAGGTTTACTTCATTAAATCCCCTAAGTTCATTATATCCCTACTTCACTATTTCAATAAACGACTGTATTGCCTTTAGTTTTGGCCAACGATTCCCTGAAATCTCAGATGAATTCAGAAAATCATTTTGAAGAACAGTTAGTGAAAAAATAAAATCAATTGAAAAATGGGCTCAATTTGAAGGCATTCCTTTTGAACGATCAAAAATTTGATACCAATTGTTTAAATTGTGAGGAAATAAAAATCTATTAATTTCAAAACTATTGAAAATCACGTTTTTCCCAATTGAGACTAACCTTGTTCACATTTTTATTATTTTTTGTGAACCTTTGACGTCAATAAATATTAATTATTTAACAAATTTATAAAATATTGTATCAAATGTTGGAATAAATTGCATGAAATCCTATTGTAATCGAATGTCAAAAATATAATCCTTGAGTTCAATATATAACGAATTCTTGACATTTAGTGAACCCGAATGTCATAACATATCTTAGATTCTCATTCAATGATAAGATTTAGTGATTGATTGCAATACAACCAAAAACAATGAATTGCAATAAACCTGAAAGTCTTAACTAATGTAACAAGGTCATATGTTTATGCGAAACACCGACAGAGGTACAAAAAATTGAATCCACTTAATTTTGTATTAAATTTTATACAAAATATAAACTATTTAAACAAAATTATTTAAATTTTGATGGCTTATGTAACTCAAAAATAAGCTAGTATTAATTAAGAGGTTTAATTAAGCCATTAAATTAAATCAAATAGTAGTTTGTGATTGAAATCAGATACAAACAAAATCTTTAACTTTAATCAAATATTCAATTAAATTAAAGAAACAATTCTCGCAATTAATGAGATTTGTTGGGAAAGGCATTGATCTGATGGAAGATAATCGATACAAACCTCTGCACAACCAGTCATTCAAAGTAAGACTAATTGATTACTGAATGAAATTAAGTAAATATATATAACAAACGAAGAGAAATAACGATCACATCTATGGAACTGAAAACACAAGCCAGCAATGAGCTGGATAATTATGCACAAGTCAGGTAAACAAAAAAAGTAATTGCCTTGGTAGCATTGAAACAGTTTGATTTAAACTTGATAAACCAATATTAATAATAAAAAGTTCATTAACTCATTAAAGAAGTCATAGTTTTAACGGTTTTAAAATTTTGGCTACACTTCAATGTAAATAATGTAGACCTTTCTGGAACCAAATCAAAATAGGACCAATATAAAAATAAACAAGGTAATATGTGATAGAATAAAAATTCCTTTCGTTTATTTCGATTCATTATTAAATTTAAGGAACAATTAAATAAAAATTATCATAAAATCTATCGAAACATTGTATGAAATGTGAAATCGGAATAAAAAGAGCGAAAAGTTTTTTAATGACATTCGATAACAAAATTAATTCTACAAAAAGAGGATAAAAATTATCAAAATATTTATTTAAGAATTCTTTCGAAGATTTATATATAAATAATCAGAAAATCAAAGATTAACTAATGAACAGAAAAATGGGATCAAAAACAATAACCTAACAAATACCCTGATATAGATTATGAACTTGATAAATTCTTTTCAATGATAATGCGCTGAGAAGAGGCAGAAAATAAAGAAAAATAATTTATTAATTAAGGTTATAATTGATTCAAAACTATTTATTATAAAAATTAAGTTAAAATATAATCTAATAAACGGCTTATTCATTGAAATTAATTGAAAAAACAAACGAATTAAACAATTCTTAGTCTTTGTCACAAAAGTGTTGCCTTGAGTTCAAAAAAAAATAATCAATTATTCAAATAATAATCCTTAGAATTAAAAGAAACAATAGATTTGTGCGGATTTCAGTCAAAAGATAAAGAGAGTGATTAAAAATAAAATATTCAAAACACTTTTAGAATAATTAATTACTTAAAACAATAATCCTTTGGATTGAGTCTCAAAAATATACTGAAATAAAGTCTAATCAATAGATTATTAGAAATAAGTCTTTTTTTCATTCATTATCCAAACTATTATTTAAAAGAAGATCGAAATAAATTCATTTTTTTGTCCATTAAATTACATAATAATAATAATAATAATAATGTAAATCAATTTTTTTACTTTTCTTTTATATACTTATTATATATAAATGTATTTTACGTTTAGTGTGAAAGAGAAGAGAAGATAACGAATAAACAGTTTCTTTACGATTGAAATACAATTTTTTATAATTAATTAATTGCGAAATCAATTACACAATGAATTCAACTGACAGTAGAGAGAAAGCAAACGAAAAATAATAATAATAATCAAAATGTATTAATAATTATATTATAAAAAACGAAAAACAAATTAAGGTTTAAAATACAAAATGTTATGTAATAAAGAGCTTTAAATGAGTTTAATGTATGACAAACAAAATCAATGAATTGTTGGGTCGGAAGGGAAGAGCTTTTCAAATGCGATGTCCAGTCAATGAAAGGTATGAAATGTCGATTCAATTGATGACTAAAAACGAAGAATAACAGCGAAAAAGTTGTTTTCATTTGTATATATCAATGAATTAATGAAATTAAGTGATAGACTGTGAGAGTGAGTGACAGAAGAATAATAGAGGAAAGGAATCAAACACTTCATTGGACTTCTGAAAAGATGTATACAATATTTGGCTAATAATTCATCCGTTTCTCGGGTTATAAGAAGAGTGAGATATTTATAATTAATATAAACAACAATTCGCTTCATTCATTCAAAAAACACTTTTTTGTTTGTCACCAATCAATCAAATCAGTAATTATTAAGTCATTTATTAAAAGTCTTTGTCATTTTTTTCATAAATATCTTGCAAAGTAATGATTCATTGCTAATGAATTTCATTGAAGACTAGGGTTGACACCAATTGTTTGTCAAAACAACTTATTAAATAAGTATATCAATTGTTTTTCTCTTTAAATCCAATTTATTCTTCAATTAAGAATCAAATCAATTAAGAAATAATTGCAATCAAACGGATGGCTATTTTGCTTCAAAAATTTGTGCTGATATTCAATATTTCAATAGTTTTCTAATAAAAATTCAGTTCAAATGTCAGTTCATTTTTCCAAATAAGACATAAAAACAATATTTTTTTTGTTTGAATTTGTCTTTAGATGAGAACTAATTCTGATGAGAACTATGGATGAAAATACAGATGAGAGCAATGGATCTAATGATGATCTTATTCTTCATCGCCGGAGTCTTCATCACAGGAGGTGTACATCAAATACATTAATGAGTTATTGGTTTACTTTTTTTTAAGATGTCTTTTGGATTCTTCTAATTATTAACTAATAATTAATTAATTCTTTAAATTCTAATTTTCATTACATATTAAAACCAATCGAAGAGTTTGTGAAGAAATTGAATAAATTTGGTTCAGAAAACAAATTATTAATAATAATACAAATAATAATTATTTTGTGATAAAAATGAACCAACAGTTTGATGGCAGACATAAAAAATAGTTTAAAATTATATTTAAATTATAAAATCAAATAATAATAATAATAATAATTTCGCGACTGATTTCTCAGATAATTATCAAAAAATATCAAAAAAACAATTGCTTTTTGCGATTCTTTTGTGTGCATCAGAAGAGAGAGAAATATATTTTTATGGAAATAATAAAAATCAATATAAAAGAGGTATACAAACAAAAAAATTATAAGACATCTGAATATTACATTAAAAAATGTGATTTGCTATAAATTTTTCGGCTCCGGTATGAGAGAGAAATCGGCCCAAAAAACATGTTTTCTGTCAAATATTAATCCAATAGAGACTGTATTGGCTTTTCGTGTGATATCTGTGTTATTGTAAATCACAAAAAACGCGATTAAATTATAAGAACACAAACAACACAACAGAAGAGAAGAAGTCTTTGTATCGATTGATTGGGTTTTGAAATATATATTCAATTCAATCAATTAATTCCAGTAATGATATTAATCGTCAAAAATAATAATAATAATAATAATTAATGGCTTAGAGTTCAGTCCAATCTTGCAATCAATGGTTTGCGAATCAGAGGTCAGAGAGTAATAGAGAAGAGTTCACAATCGAAATGGATTTTTGTGAATGAATGGCCACTAATTCCACTGATAGGGTCCCTGTAATTGAGAGTATGCGCCACCGGCGCCACTGGGCAGGTATGAGGTCGAGTTTGGCGCCATATTGCCTTGGTGAGCGTGTGCCTGGTTATAGTTGGCCGTTCCACTGGCCGCCGGATGAGCGAAATTGGCTGTGAACGTATGCTGGGCGTAGCCAGTCATCAACTGTGCGGCTGTTAAAGCAGGAGATAATGAGGGCAATGATGTCATAGACATAGTGTGGACAGTGTTTGAAATACTTTGTTGTTGTTGTTGTTGTTGTTGCTGCTGCTGCTGCTGTTGTGCTGTCGAATTGGCAGATGGGGAGGGTGTCAATTGCGCTGGTGGAGACGAAGAAGCGGGTGAAGGCGTCGACTGGCTCTGCTTCGATATCATATTTGAGGTGGCATTCTGATGATGTCCTCCCATCTGTCCACCCGACTGTTGATTCAGCGAATTCGAATCAGAATCGTCGTTCTCCGAGCCCTCCGTCGAGAGTCGAGGTTGTTTTGGTGATGGGCCACCCATCACTGGCGGAGCGCCCTATTAAACACAAAAACATTAGTATTGCATAAAATGAGAAGAAAAACAATAAAATTTTATTTCATTTTGTATTCGAGAAAAAACAAAAAATGTTTAATGAAATCGAAAGTTAAGTGAAAGGAATGAAAGAAATTTAATTCAAAATAATTGTTATTTAATTCAATTTAAAGAAAGACAAACAAAAAAGTGTTATATAAATAGAAAGTAAACCAAAGAAAACCAAAAGTGAGAAAAGTCTTAATGAGAAAAGAAGTGATAAAAGAGAAGAGAAAATATTAAAATGATGTCTACCTTCCCCTTAGGCTGTTGTGCCTTCTTTGCAAAAAAGCAATGATGGGATAAATAGAGGAAAACAAGTAATAGATTTTTATCATTAGATTCTTTAGAGAAAAACATATTTATTATTAAATATAATAATAAATAAACAGAGTTTAAGATTTAAATTAAAATTCAGATCAGAATAAGTGAAAGATAGTCAGAGAGAGAGAATCAAAGATATATTGAGTGATAAATGTCTTTAATTTACAATTTAATTGATTTTATTATTTAAAAGAGTCCTACTTTTCTGCGATAGTCCTCCATATTTGCTTCATATCTGATCTTTTCTTCGTTTTGTTTTTCAACGTACGGTCTTTTGTCTTCTTCAGTCATATTCCTCCATCTCTCGCCCCCGAGTTTGGCCAAAGCGGCGACACCTCCTTCAGGCTCTTTACCGGCCATTTCTTTTCTAAAATCACCCATAAATAGCATAAATGCAGTGCCCGGTCTTTTGGGCTTATTTGCATCTCTGGCCGGTTTAAAGACAGCCATTTCTCTCTTATATCTTTCCCGGTCTTTATTGGCCGTCTCAAGAAAAGGTTTCTTATCTTCTTCATTCATTGTATTCCATTTTCCGGCACATTCTTTGCCGAAATCTCCGATCTAATGACAACAAAAGACAAAAAAGCAATTGAATTAAACATTTATCAAAAGTATTAAAATAGTTTTGAAAATTCAAGAGATAGAGAGCTCTGTATTCATAGGAAATATTGGAATTTGATTAAAAAATATCGAATTTTTGTATTAATGTCTGCCATCTGTTGTAAAAATCAGTTAAATTTTAATTGATTTCTATCGTAAAGTCTTTTACTAAAGAGATTGCGGCGAAAGTGATGTAGACTTCTGTCAAAAACGGTTTCCATTTTTATTTTCAATTTATTTGTTCATTATTTGTACGAATCCTACGATTTTAGCGTTTATTTCATTACTAATGGAATTTTGTTAGAAAAATATTCAACATTTTTATTGCTTTTATTGCTATTTCCCAGAGTTTGGTCTCAAAAAAATCAATTTCAATGATAGGATTGAAAAATAAATTTATAGCAGCAGGGCAAAACTGGTGGATAACACTAAATAAAATATAGGTAAAGCCCAATATTTGCCAAATTCAAACGGCAACTATATTTACACATTTATTATTCTCATTAAAAACATTTCAAATTTATGAGCGAAAGGAGTGATAAAAATGAGAAAAACTTAATTAAGTTTTAATTATAAATTAAATTTTTGAGAAAACCATTTGCAACAAAATTTTGTGATTAGAAAAATTGATTGAATTAGTCGTTAATCTGAGGCTCTTTAGTCAAGTCCCACATCCAATCACTCATCAGAAAAGGGGGAAAGGAGTGAATTAAAAAATCAAAATAGTTTCGCCTAAAATGCAATCAATTTTTGGGCACAAAAATCCACAGAAAGTATCTTAAAATAAAAATAAATATATATATTCTCGAGTTATATATCAAAAATTGATTACATATTCTTATCGAATACAACATCTTTTTCGGGCAAAAAATGCTAAAAAGAGAGTTAAAAAGTCGACTAAACTTAATGAATACATTTCTATATATAGTATATGCATATAAATGAAAAAATCAAGTTTTCTTCTTGGCTTAAATCGAGGCAAAAAATGAATGATAACTATTTCAGCCAAATTGTGAAAAATTAAAATTAATCACTCAAAAAGTGATAACAAGTATCGATTTGGCGACCAATCAATGATATGACTCAAAAAATTAAAGTCTTGAAAATCGATTTCAGAAAATTTCGAAAACCAATTGAAAAAATATAAAGAAATAAAACATAGAAAAGACATTAATCCAAACGTTGAGACAATCAGTAGATTCTGATCAGAAATCAGTCTAAGTCTGAATGAAAATACAATAGAAGCCTAAATAAAAATCATAGGAAGGGATGAAAAAGTGAAGACAAAAGAGTTTCCAAACAAAAAGTAGAAAACAAGAAATAGAAAATAATTGAATCCTTATTATAATATAAATCATAAATATATATATATATTGAGTGAGTTATCGCTAATTATATATATAAATAATATGAGAAAGTAATGGCAAAAATCGATGTTTGAGTCAAACATACAGCCCATCGGTTTGGTCTCTCGTTTAAAGAGTGTGTTCTGCGCTGAAGACTGAGTCACCAGATTCTCAAATATTTCATCTGAAGGGACCAGAAATTCCTCAAAATCTTATTTAATGATCAATCAAATCAATTATAAAGAATGAATGCAAACAAAATTTATAAACACTTCAATCGATAACAAAAAAAATTATTAATGAAAAGACATTCCAATAATAAAGAAAAACTAAATTAAAAATAAGTAAAAGAGCGTAAAATTTATTTATAAAAAAAATAAAAGCCATAAATAAAAGTAAAAATAAACTTAAAATATATGAATATATCGTAAAATAAGTTCAAATAATTATCGGAAAACAATCTTAAATACAAATAAGTTTCAGACGAAATATATTCGGAACCATTGAGAACTTGTTTTGCTCTTAAAATCGAAACATTAAACTCAAATATCTATTAATAAAGAAAATTAAAACTATTTTTCCCTAAAATATAATTATATCACGAATTAGATCCAAAAACACACATAAAAAAGTTGTTCACAATTTCTTGAATCCAATTAAGAGAATATACAGAAAATTTGATAATATTTTCCGATCTTTAATTCAATTAATTGAAATTGAAATCAATTTTGCGCTAAATTTCAACTAAAATCCAATTATTTGGAGACAAATGACAAACCAATAGAAATATTTGGAAAATTTTTCACAAAAATTAAATTAAAATTTAGATAACAAATTGCAAGTCAGTCCATAACATATGGAGGGATAGCCATACAAATGGGAGAACAACACAAAAGGGGCCGGTGGACGGCAGTCTATTGTATTTATTATTGATTTTCGAAATTATTGAGTTATATATTATATTTTGGTTGTGAAAGAAGTGAAGCGAAATATAAATCCATTAAATGTCTCACTCTTTTGGCTTTAATATTAGTCTTTTGTCTTAACGATCGCACAGAATATAAGTGAATATATCGTTAATAATGAAAAATCTTTAAACTACACGCAATTCATGAGTTTAATTATCAAAAATTATAAATTAAATTAATTTCAAATTTAATTATTTAAGAATTTTACTGAAAATAATTCATTTTAACCAATACTCGAAAATTGTGTCTCAAAAATAACAAAAAAAAACAATCAATCGATTGATTGAATGTCAATATCAAAGATGAGATAATATAATAATAAATGAATTACAGATTTAAATCAAATATTTAAATAAAACAAATTTAAATAAACTGAAAGATAAAACAAATTTCATGTCAGGGATGGCCAAACATTGAGATACCCCATTGAGATGTAGGGGTGATATCCATACAAAGCATCGGATAAGAGCCTACTCTCACGAAAGGGTAAATTCCAAAATGGAAACCCAATTTCAAAACAAATTGACTAAACAGGCAAAAAATTCCAATTTTAATCTTGGCAACTTGCTTCTCAAGAGGCACACCTCAAACATACATTTCTGGCTGTTATTTAAAACTTAAAAATTGAAGGCTTTTTAAAAAATAATTATAATTAACGAAATAAAAAAAATCACTAAATTAGAGTCCATTTAATTCAAAAGTATTGGAGAGCGAAAAAAAATCTTGTTTTGAATAATCTTAGAGCCAGGCATTAATTAATTTCCTTTTTGCCTGTTTTTTGTGTTCTCTAAGGCAAGAATGTTAACGATCGAAACGAGTCCTTTCCTGAGGGAAAATCGCTATAAAACAGACGTTTAGAGGTTTCGTTCACTTTTTGCTGCTCCTTATATACACTCTCTCCGAATGTCTGTCGACTCGAACGCCAATAATTGTTAGCAAAAGACAGGAATAACTATTAAAAAGCGTTTAAAATAAATGAAAAGACAATAAAAATAATATTTCATAATAAGAAAAGATTACTTATTGTGAAAAATTTCTAATAAAACTCATCCAAAAAACTAAAATATAACACAAAAAGGCTCTGAAAACGAATTCCAGACAAAAGAAGAACAAAAAATAACAATTAATTTTCACTATTTTTAAAAATAAATTAAATATTAATTGAAATAAATTAATTGCAACTCTAATGTGAAACCAACGAAAACACAATTTCGTATTCAAACAATTTCTTAATCAACGAAACATTTTTAGAAAATTTAAAAAATAATTTAAAAGATAAAAATAGATTAAATTTTTTTAAAAAATCAATACAAAGGTTAGATATAAGGGTTTGTTGTTTTAGTAGCGAAGGCTTTGAATAAAAGTCAAATATTTTTCAAAAGTAAAGACATTTTAAAATAAGTTTTAAAAATCACATTAATTCAGATTTAAAAAGAGATAAAAAGTTTAATTAAAACAAAATTAAAGAAAATATTTATTTAAATCTTCATTAATTAAACCGAATTAACGAATAAAACATTTGAAATAATACCACAGATTATGATAAATGAAATGAATGAATGACTAGTTTTCAATAAAATGTTGACAAAAACTGAAGAAAAAATAAGACACTGAAAGACAACTGAATTAAAAGGAAATAATTTCATACAATAGTAATCAATTAGGTTTTGAAAATTGATTTGAAGACAAAAAATCAAAGCAAACTTCAAAACCACTGATAATTAATCAATAGTTTTAAAAATTGTTTCAAAAAATCTAAATAAACAAAAAATATTTGATTAATATTCAAATTAAAAAAATATATAAATCTCTCAAAAACTAATTAATACGAAAAAAAGAATAAGAAAAACCAATATTTTGTGAGAAACAAAACTAGCAAATCAAAATTAATGAAGCAAGCACAATTGTTTGAAAAACAATAAAACTTCAAAATATGATTAATTATATAAACAGAGAGAATATTTTTAATTAAACACAAAAATACTTTTAATACACGAATAGAAATGAAATGAATAGAGATTTCAAAAGAAAGAAAATTATACACAAATAGAGAAAAACAAATTGAAAATCATTTGAATGAATAAACGGATGAATAGAATGAATGGATAAAGAAATCAATGAATGCATTAATAATGAAATATTTCATCGATTTTTCGCCTAAATATTTGTGACTAAAAAACAACAAAAATTTAATTTTAACAAAATTTAAGCCCAAATAAGAGATTTCTATTAAACAAAATAAATATATAAAAATAGAGAAGAAAACTATTGACGACTAAAATGTTTTGAGAGACGAGAGTTTCTAACGACTAATGGCTTTCACAACATTTTCAATGTTAGTGACCTTTCATTTAATCTTTTTTCAACGAAAATTGATCTAAACTTATGTTAAATTAAAAAATAAATAAATAATAAAAATGAAGATAAAAACAGTCGAAAAGAGAATTGAAAATAGAATTAAAATTTTATTTGAAGAATAAATAATGACTAAAACCAGCCTGAATATAATTTAAACAAGAAAATAATAAATTACATCCAACAATGCAGAAAACGGGGATGGGCAACAGGGAATTCCCAATTACTTGGCAAGGAGAAAACCTCCAAGATGTCCGATAAACGTTTAGAAATGCTTTGAGGCAAATTAGAATTTCAAATTGAACATTTCAAAACCTAATTCACCATTTTAGTTTAGTGATCGATAAAATCTGTCGGTTAACTCCATTCAACTGACAAACATCGAGTTATTTTATAAATATTTTCATAAGAGGGGGCTTAACAAACATTATGAAAATTTGCCCCATGGTATATGTGAAAAGTGCAAAAAACAAGAGCTACTACATCAATTAGAGGCCCATCCGTGTGGCCAGCCTTAATTTGCAAGTTTATACATTGTGTCTATAAGTCAATGGATTCCTTCTATAATAGTCTCCAAGTCTTGAACTCAAAATCATTTGAAGACCAAAAGTATTATTTAATCTATTATTCAGACAAAAAAAGGCAAAGAAACTGAAAAATCAATTTCTTCTTAATCTTCGGTACAATATTCTTAAGGAAATCACTAAAAATGAATAAAAACGTTTCAAAAAATGATGGCATTCAAGAAAATAACGAAAAAACTATATATTTATATAACTAATTGGAAAAAATAACAATTTTCAACAGTTAATAACCGGAGAGATTTTAACTGCAATTAAATATAATTTTATTGGTTGTTAAGGACTCTTATCAGAAAAGTTTCGAATACGAGTGCAGAAGAAAATTAAAGAAAAATCCAAAATATTTACAAAATTCACATAAAAAGCGATTCAATTAAAATAAACTAAAAATTAAAAAACCAATAAAAATAATATAATTCGTAAAACAAACTAAAATCTGAATCAAAAGCTGATAAATAGTAAATAAAATGTGAGTCAAAATCACAAACAAAAAAAGGGCAAAAGAATCACAAAATTAATTAATTACAACAAATGTGCGAAAAGACAGTCCTGAAAAATGGTAGACAAAAGAATAAAATCAAACTTAATATTAAATAAAACATCAAAATATAGGAAAAGAGAGAAAAATTTGCAGATTTATTAGATATGCGTAATCTCTCCGACAGCACAACGACAGCCAAAGAACTTTATTCTTGGGCTCAGCCTCCAGAGCGATGGAAAGCAGTTATTTTGAAATTACTTTATTATTGATCGGACTTTGAATGAATGACTTTCAAAAATCAATCAGAAAATAGGAGACGAGTTTCGTGAGTCCTCTCACTGATAGAGAGGACAGGAATGAAAGAAATCCCACTCCGATTCCACTCCTTTCGCTATATATCGGATGCGAAATCAGCCGATAGTTTGAATGACAGACACATAAAGAACAGATCCAAATATTTAACAATCGGTTTAATGTGAGTTAATTATCGTAAAAAAGGACAACAAAAATAAATATTATCTCAAAACTAAGTTTAAAACTAAACGAAACCCCAATTTTTGAGCAAAAAATTATTTTTTAATCAACAGATATGCGAGAAAAGGATTTACGATCTCTCCAATAGAGCGACGCCTTAAATAAAAAGAAGTTTTTCTCAATTTTTATTATTCTTAAGATCTTTTCCAAACATTTTGAGGAATAAAAAAATATCGCAAATAATAGCATTGATAATAAAAAATCGATTTTTTCCCCAAAAACTATTTCATTGATTTAGAGAAGCGATACATAAAAATGAAAATAAATTTGGAAACAAAATCAGTGAAAACATATCAAAAATTTTTGGCTCAAAAGCCTGACTTTAAATCTATTCAATAATTCAAGAAAACATTGACTTAAAACAGAAAACCCAATAAAATAAATACAAAACTTCGTCAAACAGTCAAATATCAATAAATAAATAGGAAAAAGGAGTAAATCAAACGGAAATTAACGACAAAATAATCAAAATATTGATAATATTTTAGTAAAATTCTTCAACACGAGAGTCACCACAACTGATAACAACTAAATCTCAACCAAATTGTAAACGAGACTCACGTCTGCGACTATTTATATAAACAAATGAATAAAAGACACAAAAAATTATTAAATAAATAAATAATATTATAATTCATTTATTTCGGGCGTAATTCAAGTCTAACACCAATTATAAGACTCAATACAATTATATTCACGCTTTTATTAAAATGAATTATATATGGATTGTAGTCTTGAGGGCAGACATACAGGGGGGAGAGAGAGAGAGAGAGAGAGAGAGAGAGAGAGAGAGAGAGAGAG
>JAQFZI010000822.1:0-12767 GCA_034695605.1 Eupelops occultus
CTCTCTCTCTCTCTCTCTCTCTTTCTTTCTTTCTTTCTTTCTTTCTTTCTCTCTCTTCAATAGAAATCTTTTTATTGTATGTATTCTTAGAAATCATCGCAAAGTATCACAAATTTGTAACGAATCTAAACATTTAATTAATTAATTTTATGTAAATTTCTGAATAGAATTTAAATGATTTTGAAAATGGTTTATATTAAATAAATATTTGTATAAAAGATTGAGAAAACAGTGAAAACGTGAGAATTTTAACGATTTATGTGATTTCAAATAAATTCAGTGCTTTTCAAGACTTAGAGTCTATGAGTTGTGTTGTAATGAAAATATCGATCAATTATTATAAGACTCCTTAAGACATTTTGCATCATATATGACATCTATTAAAATTAAGCTACTCGGATCACAAATAATCTTGGAAGTATGAAAATTCATGAAAATAATCGTTAAACCTTTTAGCTTAATCAATCAATTTGTATAAAATATGGATTGTTATGGACTGTTTTAAAGTTAATATCATATTCTGTTTTCCTTCAAATTTTATAACTTATATTAAATTGTATTTTATTTTTTAAAAATAAGTTAAAATATATATAATTGTTGTTAAATATATGAGAATAGAGTTTATTCCAATTTAAATGTTATTTGAAAAGAAATTAAAATAAGAAAGTATTTTCATTTATATGGAATACCTATTAAACAACTTTACAGTATAGTCTATACCTCGTACAATTGTCAATTTATGGCTTTTAAAATTTACTAGCTCTAAAATAAAGATTAATTTTATATATTTGCCAAATTGAACTATAAATTTGAAACAAAATGAAAAATTACAAAAAAAAAACTAAAAATAGAAGAAATGAATGTTTAATTTAAAGCCAATAATATTAAAGTTTATAAAAAGTAAATAATTGTTAAAAACGAAGTAATTATTGATTGTATTATATTTACTTCTTGTCATTTATTATCAATTATAAGCGTAATATAAATGAAAATATATTCAAATTTAGTTCAAAATTACTAAATAGATAAATTATCCGTTAATTAAGTTATAATTGTTAATTGTCGATAAATACTATAAAAGCTGTGAACATTATATTGAATAATGTTGGACAAGAACAAATGTAAAACTTGAAAAAATGTAGTTTATTTGTCAAAATGATTGTTCATGCAAATTTAATGAAATACAGTATTCATTGCAATGATTAACATTCGTCTCACAAATCCTTTCACTAACAGATGTGACAAAAATAAAAGACGAAGAAAATAAAACAATTGGTTTACTGTTTAAGAATAACTTCCCGTATATACTATAATCGAAGTATTATCAAGGCAATATAAGACACTAAACAAGCGTTGCATTCAAATGAAACCACATATTGATTATAAAGTCTATTGGATTCTTCTAAAATTCAATTTAAGTATTTGGTTATAACTTATAAAGGTTATATGAATTTTAAATGAAAATATCATACAATTTGCATACAAATCATCCCCGGACTAAACAAGATTCTTTTAATGTGAATGAGTACATAATTAGTAACCACAAGATTAAACATCTCTTTCAAGATAATTATTTCAAATTTATTTACTTATAATAAAATTATATTTAAGAATATGTTACTACTATTCTAACTATTCAAAAAATCATACTTAGTTTAAACAACATTTTAGTTTAAATTATATTTTTAATCTAACAGAAAGATCTAAAAGTAAGGCAGAGTGGCCAGACCTACTTGATTGGCCAAGATTCTCCTTGACTAACTTTGAATTTTGAATGCTCTTCTTGCCAAAATTTGAAATAAACATTAGACTCCTGGAAAGTTTTGAAAAAATTCTTTAGCTTCCATGATCTTTTCTGAAAAAATAATGGTAATTAAAGAAAACTCCTTGATTCTTCATTCTTCTCTCCTTGATTTTTAATTACAATTTGTAAGACCCTTTTGCACTACAATAATGAGATTAAAAATATAAAGGTTGAAACCACACTATCTTTAATTTTCAAAATTCTGAAGTTTAAACATTAAATCAATTCTATTATAAAGAGAGTGAATGCATAGAGTCATAGACTGTGAAGACTTCTATCGAGAGTCAAGTCATGTGTTTATGTTTTGAAAACAAACGTCAAAAACAATTGCCATTAATTTAATTCAATTAAACCTCAAATCAATGGATTTCGACACTGAAATCAAAGACAAATTGGGGACAAAGAAGTGGAAAAAAGTGGGAACAGACAGCAGTGGTTGCATCAGTCAGGGTATTTTTCATTACGCCTTTATTTTTATCATTTTATTTTTTTTCAAATTAATTGCATAGATATATTTAAAAGTAAGTAAGTTATCTAGATAATATTATGACAACTTATATGATAAGTAATTAAATTAAATATAGATTAAAGTTAACCATGTTAGTTTTTGTAAATTTACTAAAACATCAATTTTCTAAATGATTGAAATATAATTATCTGAAACACATTTTAGATTAATTTAAAACTATTAAAGAGAATTAAATTAAAACAAAACTTTTAAAATTTAATTATAATTAAAATTTAGTTAATTTTATTCAATTTTGAGGCGAAACCTATGAAACTGACAGCGGATTAGTGTTTGTGAAAAAGAATTTGAGGGAAGACTTAGTTATGTTTGTCGGAGAATTCGAGTCATTAAAAGCCATGGAAGCGACCAAATCCGTGAGAGTCCCCAAACCGATATGTGTTGTGCCAGACGTGAGAGGACCGGGAGGTGCTATTGTTGTCGAACACTTGAATATGTCATCTCTAAGAGAACATTCAGGAAGATTGGGTGAACTCTTGGCTCAAATGCATTTATTTAATGCCATTTTAGGCAAAAAGAAAAAGAAAGACCAGTCTTGGGTTGGAAAGAGTGGTGACTCACAATATGTTGAGAAGTTTGGCTTTAGTGTCAACACCTGTTGTGGACGTATTCCACAAAACAATGAGTGGAGCGACGATTGGCTTCAGTTCTTTGCCAGAAATAGAATCAAACATCAAATAGATTTGATTGAAACAAATGAAGGAAACAGAGAACTGATTGAGTTGTGGTCACTTTTGCAAATCAAATTAAGCACATTTTTCACAGATATCGAAGCGCCAATAGTACCTGCACTTCTTCATGGGGATCTTTGGACTGGTAATTCGGGTCAATTGCCAGAAGAGCCAGTAGTGTTTGACCCGTCCTCCTTCTACGGACATTCAGAATTTGATCTGTCGATTGCCAAAATGTTCGGTGGTTTCAATCGAGCCTTCTTTGAGTGCTATCACAACAAAATTCCAAAATCTTCGGGATTTGACAGGTCTTACACTTTGAGGTCTTAGTATTTTTAAATAATTAATTATTTGATATATATTTAGACGAAACAATTTATATCAATTGTTTCATCATTTGAATCATTGGAATCATTTCGGCGGTAATTATAAACAACAGTCACTTTCACTGATGCGTCGATTAATTAAATGAAATACATTTAACGATAATTACGACTAATTTTCAACCAAAAGCATAACTAATGAAAAGTTATTTTGAAAATTAATTTATCTCTTCCTTCGATTGATTTTCTGAGAAGCGATTCCTCTGAGAAGTAAATCGTTTTCATACTCTAAATCTCTTCGTTTCCACGGCTTCCAAATGTAGTGAAACATTACAACCCATAACAGAGTTATAGCTATCAAATAATTAATTAATTAATGTTTAATTTGTTTAATAAAATGTTAGAATTATTCATTTTTATTATTTTATGAAAAATAAATGATTTAATGTTTACCACTCATTATGAATGGAAAGAGTGATGAACCATAAGATGAGATCGATTTGAAATAAAGGGCTTCTGTCACAAAAAATAAAACATTGAGAAGCATCGACCAAATCGCCAACTTTTGAACTCTGAGTAAAGAAATACAATTACTCTTCTCATAAGAAATGATTAGTTTTTATGTGGAAGCGATACTCAACGGCATTACATATAAATAGACTGAAGATTCCACTAATATTAAAGATATGATTATATTATAGATTCCGTACAAATGATGGAATGCTGGGTCTGCACAGAATATTAATCATATAATAACTTTAAAACAATATAGAAAAGAGAAATAAACCTTTGGCCGAATCGGTTGTGAATATTTTGTCGCTCAGAAAGTTTTTGTCATAAAAACAACGAAAAGCAGTTCCGATGTGAACGAAAGATATGAAACTGAGCCAACCTCTCAACGAATAGTCAGTCCAATGAGCCATTCCTAATGTTTTTCACACAATTAGCAGTAATAGCAATCAATGTATTATCGAACGACTAAATTGTGATTAATAAGAATTGGGAATCATTTTAATTGTTTTTATATTCGAAACCTGAAAGGAATCAATTGGAAGCTTCAAAACAAATTCAAATATTTGGCGACTGCGCCACCGACTCCTCCACTCCTTTTATGCTATTCCCAAAATGAGTAAAGTCCTTTTTTGAATATTCAAAAATTAGAGAATTTATTCTTTTTTCAACAGATTATTAGTTATTTAATTAAATATTTGTTATTAATTTCTTATTTTAAAATTATAGTGTATTTTAAAACGATTTGAATAAATGTTTAAATAAAAGCTGTATTTAACAGTATTTGTGAAAATTAAAATGAATGAGCAAGTACAAATTCAATAAGATCGGAATTATAATTAGAATATTTATTTATCAGAAAATATTTATAACTAAATGAATAAAACTATGAAAAGCGAGAATTTAATCAAACGATCGAAAATATGGCTTTGAATGATAAGTGATCGGAACCGCACACACTGTTGGGTATATACCCTATTTGTGGCAATTGATTTTCTGTCAGAAGCTTTTGAAAAGCGCGAAGTTTTAGTTTATTGTAGTCATAGAATATATAGTCGACTAAAGCGGAGTCAAAATGATTTGAAGTTGAAATCAATTTCTGACCGAATTTATTCTCGAAATTAAAGACAACAGATTTCAACTTAAAGTTATGTTTTATCGACATTTTTTCTTCAGCTTCTGTTTGATTGTCTGAAGGCTTTTCAAATCTTGTGTCTGATGTGACTCCCAATAGCTGCAAGTGATGGTCTTCAACACATTTTCCTCTTCCAAAACCCATTTTTTGACCAGAAATGTCACCGACTTTTAGTCCATTGAAGTTCGCCAACCCTTTGGTTATAAAGTTATAGAGAAGAGAATTTGGCTCTGAATTCAAGTCTCCACATAATATGATTGGGTTGTAGTCATAGACGCCCTCCTTTTCTGAAATCTTAGCGATTTTGTCGATTTCCGCTAATAATAGACGAATTTGAGCCAATTTGACGTCACCTCTCTTTGGGTTATACAAGAGATGAGTGTTCGCCACAATTAGATTTGTGTTAAGGTCTCGATTCCACTCTTTAGGCTTGAGTTCCACTATTATAGCGATGTTATCCCTGTCCAACAAAGACGATAAATCTTTTCTCATAAAATCCAATTTAATTTCATTCAAAAGCGTAAATTTGTTCTCTTTATATATGATGGCACAGCCGTCCAATTTTCCACCTGTTCTTTGTTTGAAGACCCAATTATATCCGCGATCTTTGAGGGCTGGCTTATAAAGTTCGTCGAAATGTTGGGAATGGACTTCTTGTAAGCAAAATATATCGCAATCGGAATCCAATAACTCCTTAAGAATTCTTTCCCCTCTTTTAGGCCAATTGAGAGCCGATTGTTGGCAGTGTTGGTATAGCGTCGAGTGCTCTTCCAATAGGTTTTGCGATAAAATATTGTAAGTCATTATTGAAAATCGGAAGTCATTCGCTTCTCTTTCGTCATAAGATTTAATTTTAATCATTTGACGAAATTTCATCATTTTTTCACTCAATTGCTCTGAAATTACATTTTTTATAAAAATTAAATTTCAATTTTTGAGTTGAGTTTTACCGCCACTATTGGAGTCACTTCTTTGAGAATACATCCGATTTTGCATTGAATTGCTTTTATAAACAAATCCTTGGTTTTGAGCAAAGGACCGATAATAGGATGGTGTGGTTGGCGCCTGACAATACATTTGACCATATTCATTCCATTTATAACGGGAATTCATTTGATAATAAAATGGCTGATAATAAGAGGGATTTGTATTGAAGGCAAAGCCTGATTGCGAATAATTAAAGTGAGGAATAGGACTGTTGTTATGAAAATTATATGAATTTATATTTCCATCACTACTGAAGTCGGAAGCGATTGGACCCCTCTGTTCCCTCTGTTCCCTCTGTCCATTCAATCGAGTTTTGTGACTATCATTTGTATATGAATTATGTGGAGCCGTTTTGTCACTCTTTTGTTTGTCTTCATCAGTAGTCTTAAGACTGGATGAGCTCTTCGTATGTTTTTTAGGTTCACTCATTGTATGCTTATATTTGGGAAAAATTGGGTTAATCTCATTAAAACCGTTTTGAAAATTAGTTGATTTCTTAATACATCTAAACGTTTGACTAAACTGTCGACTAATAAAAAATATTTTCATAACTATTTAAACTAATTTTGATATCAAATCAAAATTAATTTTAATTTTGATTTCATTTTAAAAGTTTGTCGAAAACTATTTACTAACAAAAACTTCGGAAGAATTTCATAAGATTTGTACAATAAGTGAATTAACTATTAATTAAAATGAATTAACGAATCAATTAATTCAAAACATAGTCTTTTAAACCTTAAAACTTGACTTTCAATTGAAATCATATGACATTTATTATAAATCAAACATTACGTCATAAAATTCAATTCAATTTTATTGCTGAAAAACTTTCCTTATTTAAAGAGCTATTAAACTAAATGGTAGTCATAAAAACAGCAAAACTTTTTATACTATTCACGTTTGTTGTCATGACTACCGTTGGTTTAGTAGCTTTTTAAATAAGAGAAGCTTATATTTCTTTAGCAATAACTTGAATTTTCATTATGGAGAAATTTTATTTTGTCTTTGAATAAAAAGTACATTATCAAGATATGTTTAAAATTAAACTTAATTTCTTTTAACCTAAAATTTAAAAAAAAATATTGATTGGATCAAAAAATTATTCATAAAATGTCATTGAATTTGAGTAAATATTTTAAATAATTATTTATGTGACGTATTTTTTGTGATTTCATTCAATAGACGTTTTTGTTGACTAAAAACATATTAAATAACTGAAACTTTGAACGAAAGGCCTATATTTAATGTACTCAACAAAAGCTGTGTTGAAGTGACTAAACAAAAATCAATTGATTTCAAAATTAATATTTTGTCAAAAAATATTTATTTCTAATTTTTTTTGGATAATTGTGAACACGATCAATAAAAATGAGTGCAATCGGAACTGGAGTAAGAAATCTAATGTGAATTTTTATGTATCTAATGACTAATGACTTAATTATTGTGTTGACTCGCAGTACGATTTGTCGGCCTCTCAATTCTCGCCGGACGGACGGGTATTTCAAGTGGAGTACGCACAGAAAGCTGTCGAAAATAGCGGGTAAACTATTAAACAATACTTATTTTAAACTATTGTGAGTTTTAAACTAAAAATTTGTGGTTCAATAGAACTGTAATAGCATTGAGAGGAAAGGACGGCATAGTATTGGCCGCCGAAAAACTGGTCGGTTCTAAGCTCTACGAAAAGGGTGCAAACAAACGAATATTTAATATTGACAGACATATTGGTGTCGCTGTTGCGGGCCTTTTGGCCGACGCCCGCGCTATAGTAGAAAACGCCAGAGAAGAGGCTAAAAACTATCGGTCAGAATATGGTTCTCCAATTCCTCTTAAAGTATATATCATTTAATCATTTGATTCGTGCAAAGTTTGCGTCATTTCTGGTAATCAATAGATTTCCGAAACGAATATTTCTTTTATTTGTCTAAAGAGAAGCCTTACTTCCGATATCCGGACTTTTGATGAATGAAATTGACGTCAATTTTGATTATATAAAAAATGATAAAATATCTGACATTTGTTTGTATGACTAGTATTTGAAGGACCGGACGGCTATGTATTTGCACGCATACACTATGTATAGCGCACTCAGACCTTTTGGCTGCAGTCTTCTCCTGTCATCTTATGATCAAATCGATGGGCCACAACTCTATTGTCTCGACCCTTCAGGACTTTCATGGGTCAGTCCCTTTCAATATTAATCATTGTCAATTAATAATTATGTATTGGAATTCAGGGTTATTTTGGTTGTGCGATAGGAAAGGCCAAACAGGCAGCAAAAACAGAACTCGAAAAATTGAAACTTAAAGATATGACCGCAAAAGAGCTGATCAAAGAGGCGGCAAAAATGTGAGACATTTAACTAAAAAAATGATTTAAATTTAATTATTTATTGAATAGTATTTATGTGGTTCACGACGAGATCAAAGACAAAGCTTTCGAACTCGAAATCAGTTGGATTGGGGCCGACACTAATGGCAAACATGAATGGGTACCCAAAGATTTGTTTGAAGAGGCAGAGCGTTTAGCACAGGAAGCCATCAAACCTGAATCAGACTCTGATATCGAACAGGAATAACACTTTTGATAAAACACTTAATGATTAAACATTTTATATATTTTAATATTAAATTTAAAAATCGATTGAATGAAAGCGAAGTTCAAAACTCTCTTAAATCCAAAACATTTTTATTTCAATAAATAATAAATTTTTTGACGAAAATTAAATTTAATTTAAAATATTTCTATTCATTGCTTTTTATTACAAAATATCCCGATTTGAGTAAATTTGCAAAAATATTGCTCTAATTTATCCATTAAATTAGTCCGAAATAGGAGAGAGCGCTTCGGGTGTATGTCGGCAGGAATGCATAGGTTGTATAACTGGCCATCGCTATGAATGCTACCAGTGCTGTGTCTGTCATAATAAAGTGTGTCAACAAATAATGTCATTTAAGGAAAATATCGAATCGGAAAGAATTAACGCCAATTGTTTAAGAGAAGAGTACATATGCTGTGCTGTTCCCACTCAATAACAAATATTTGCTGAAAACGATTTCTCTTTTATTTGAGAGGAGAGGAGAGGAGAGAGAGGATGACCAGTGAATGACCAATAGATTTGTCTTTTGTTAGATCTATACATAAAATATCTGTTTATTGATTAAAGTGTTGTCTAAATTGTAATCACTTTTATTATTAATAAAAATGATTTTCAATTAATTTCTAATTTAAATAAATTCTATAAATGATTACTAAATAGTAATAAATAGGTTTTGGTCTAAAGGTTTGGTCGTCTCATCTCATCTCTGATCAAAGAAAACAATTGTTATGAGTAGTGATAAGAAGCAAACATTTGTCACAAAATTGGAATACATTGTAATTGTTTGATATGGAAAAGGATACTGAAAGTGGTTTTCTCCCAGGGCTCCAACATATAGAGTGATGTTCTAAGTTCATATACGAAATACCAGTGCCAGACTCTGTCATAAACATTCCTCGCAATCGTACTCATAATGATATGAACACCAGTGCTGTGCTGTCTAACCGATGGCCACCACTCAAAAGCAGAAACCGAGAAGCGATCGATCGTTTGCTACGTTTCAATTGAAAACAGGGCCACCACTTATGCCACCACTTTTGACACCACTTTATACCTCTATGAGAACCACAACACTCACTCTACTGAGAAAAAGAGGCGGAATGACTCACGAGGTGGAAACCCTGTTTTCAATTGCTCTGTTGTTGACAGTCGCATACACTGAGAGCATTCTCATCTTGGCTTTTCTTACGCATTACGTTTAGACATAAAACAAGTTTACAACAATTCAAATACCATTTTTAATATAGTGAGTAATAAATGAGTTATCAGCTCTTTAAGTGAATTTCTTTGTATTCTTATTTTGATTGATAGCTTAACCATTTTATTACTCAATTCGTTGCCCTTATGCTAATCTCTAGCCTCTTTCTAACCCTTTCCTATTTCATTTTTCCGGACTTAGCTGCAATTAAATCCAAGACAAACTCAAGATTTATGATAAGATAACTTAATAAATAAAAACAATTAGCAAATATTTTCAACTGATTATATTTTTCATTATAAATTTCTTAATTTATTTAAATAAGAAATAATTTTATTTTATTCAAATAATAAATAAAAATAAATTTTATAGGGTTTATTGGGTGCTTAATTAGGGTACTTTTATTTCAATACTATGTAATCGTATATTTTTTTAACTTTAAAAATGACAACCGTCACTATATATGTGAATGAAGTCTAAATCTGAATTTTATAGTGAAATGTAAATAAAAATTGTATGAATAGTTATACTACAAAAATGTTGTACTATATATTTGTATGATTCTCATTAATCACTGAACAGAACCTCCCAATCTCTAAACTGGCATAAATAGCAGCACAAATATACTATAACCTTTTTGCAGGCTTAGTTTCAATTAAATACACTATATTGGACAAGGGACAGTTTTTTTGTCAATAAATGTAACTTGATTCATTAAAATTGTTTAAAATTCGATATCTTGGTCCTCAAAATTGATGGGAAAATTGGGTTATTATAAAAGATGGAGTCGTTTGGAGTGGTTTTGTAAAAATGCAAATAAACACAAATAGTGTTTATAATTGACTCAAATGAGTAAAAAACAATTAAACTGTTTTTACTTTAGAAGAGAGAAAATGTAATGATTGGTCGGCCCACAAACCAAGCAATTGGTTGATATTGTGTTGGAGCAGAGCAGTGGAGAGGAGTGAAGAGCAGCTGCTTTGTGGGCAGAGCACAGCAATCATTACGTTTTTGTCTCTCTTCTAAACTAAAACAGTTTATTTTGATGACTGAGTCCTGTGTTTAAGGCCTGAGTCAGTTGTCATAGATCTGTGAGTGATGGCCAGTGCGAAGGCTGGCGTACATGTCGTCCAACTCAAACAGATTTCGGTACCTCTAAGACTCCAAAATGGCTGTAAATTCGTTAAATGGGACGACGACTCGAATGTGGGAACTGCTGTCACCCTTCGGGTCGACAAAAAAGGGTTTTTCCTCTATTGGACGGATCAGTTCAAAGAAACAGAATTCCTCGAAATTTCCAGTATTCGGGACACTCGGACCGGTAAATACGCAAAATTGCCCCGAAATGAGGGTAAACTCAAAGACTCTTTGGTATTGGGAAACGTTGAGGTCCCGCTCGAAGACAAAACAGTGACAGTTGTCTACGGACCTGATCTGGTCAATGTCAACTTCATTAACTTTTGCTGTCACAGCAAAGAGACTGCTCTCGAATGGACTGAAGAGTTGCTCAAAATGGCATATAATATGCTCGCTCTCAACGCACCGGTATTCACATTCTTGGAGAAGGTCTACACCAAAATGCTTTTGATGACAGACCGCGAGGGAAAACTTCCAATCAAAAAGTAAGCCTTTAATAGTGTTAATAGTCTTCAATAGTTTTATATAATTTGGGATTTATTTGTGAATTGAGTCATAAAATTATAATTTAATATATTTGTTGAAATGGAGTGGAAGGGAATGGAAGGGAGTAGTAATGGATTGACAAAAGTCTTAAATAGATATTCCTTATATACAAGGATTAAATTCTTGCTTTGATTTAATGGAAACTTTTAAAAACAGTTAATAATTTTGAATTGTTGCGCATCCCTGAACACCCTGAACATTGGCTGTTAAATGTTGTTTACATGGCTTTTTCATTATGGAAAATGACTTTTCCCGCCTCTTATCAGATTATAAACCAAGCGTAAAATGAAATGAAATGACAAAAAATGTTCGGAATATAGATCAGGTTCAATTCAAACATTTTTTCTATTTTGTTATTTTACTTTTTTCCACATTTAAGGCGTAACACATTTTTTGATTTAACATAAAAATTGATAAAATTAGCCCAAAATACAAATTACAGGCATTTGTGACATATTTGTCAAATTGATGCTTATTTTCTTTAATATTTAATGATTTCATTTAATGTTTTCATTAAGTTATGCATAATTTAAAATTGAATTTAATGGGTGACCGAATATTTCTAATTAACTTAATTTAATGTTTGTTCGGACACAATGTGTTACCGATTTGATAAAAGATATAATAAAAGTGAGTGAGGCATCAAATTTGCACATTTGTGTGAATGTATATAATATTGTTTGATATATTCATATACTGTATGTATTACTACTAATAATATTGATATTTATATTTATATTCCTATTTTTATTCATAGTATAATCAAAATGTTTGCAACACATAAAGACGATAAGAAGAGAGTGGAAAAGGCACTGGAATTATGTGGTTTACCGACTGGAAAGAATGATACCATTCTGACAGACAAGTTCACAATGAATGTATTCTTCACTTTTTATCAGAATCTTGTCGGACGGACTGAAGTCAAGAGGATTTTCGAACAATTGTAAGAATTTTACATTTAATCCAATGTTAAAACATTATTTGGAAGACATGGCTTCATTTTGATCATTATTTCTGCTAGCTTGTCAATATTTAGTTGAGCTAGCACAATCAATTAGTATATAAAGACATGAAAATGATTCTTTGCTTTAACGCGATTAAACCAATGGTTCTCTCGTTAGTCAGAATCAAATATGACATTCAGATCACAGACCTCTGTCTCACAGAATTGATTGGGGAATAAGAATAGCACAGAATAGCACTAATTTATTCTTTACATTAGGTTTAGTCAATCAATTTGATTACTATCACATCTTTGCCATTATATCAAAGCCATCACATAATCACATAATTTTCTCTAAATACTCTCTTTGATTTTTTAAAAAGCC
>JAQFZI010000823.1:0-12759 GCA_034695605.1 Eupelops occultus
TAAATTCTCAAATGTTTTCAATTATACTAAAATTGAGTTCTAATGCATGAAATGATTCTAAATCTGATTAAATGTTAGCAACTGTTCTAAAAATAATGGAATTATTCACTATTGCTGGTGCTTAGGACTGACCTCAAACACGACTTTTTTAAAAATCAATTACAGTTAATATAAGTGATTTTATTTTACTTTTTTAAATCGATTTATTTGATTAACCGAAGAATTCAATGATTATTTGATTGAAAAATAGTTATATTTGTATTCAGAGCTCAACCCAGTAATCATTTAATGATAATAATAATCATAAAACAAAAACAATTTGGGTTTTCCTACATTTGTATTATATTTCATTGTCTTATGAAATGATTATTTGATTTTCTCTGTTCTCTAATTCTCTAAAATAATTAGAAATAAAAAAATAGACACAAAAATACATATAATTTATTGATTTTCTCTGCAATTAGATTATTATTATTATTATTAAACAAATTTTTTTCCATCCGTTGTATGTGTTTTCTAAGAATATATACATATATTGGAGAAGAAAATTAATTCATGAGATGTATAGTGAATGACAACGATATGACTTATTTTTTAATTAAGTAGAGCTCAACCATATTTGGTGAATGAAATATGAACTGTAATTGTATTGTCTGTAATAATATTAGTTGAACTTTAAGACTGATAAATTCAAAATCATAAATGTTATGAATATAATAGGCTTTGTATTAGATCGAGAGCTCATGGCTTTTGTCTTATCGTTTTTGCTATAATCCACTCATCCCTCGCTTTGACTCATAATAATAATGGCCTCCAAACAAACGGTTGGCCACAACTAATGGTTAAAATGTGGAAAATAAAGGATAACTTAATCAGAATTTAACGTTATATTCATATTTTGTTTGGGTTTTCAATAGAAAACAATTTATTAGTAAATGTGTTTGCGGTTAACAATTGCTATAAATAACAGAATATCTATTTTGACATTAGTTTTCGTGTCTCATTTTCTACAATTCCTAACCTGGTCTTACCTGAGGGGCTCCGGCAAAGGCTCTGATCGATTTAGGTGAGAGCACCGCATTCACGGTTACCATAGAGATAGAGAAACAGATGAAACACACACTGAAGACTTTGACGGCATAGAAACGATAAGTTAGGGAACACAACACGCAATACAGACCAGTGCTCTATAATAAACACAATGAATGCCAGAGCGCACAGGAACGGCACCCCTACTCTTCGGCAAACACTACTCATCTCATTCTAATCAAAATATACATCACATCTAAAGACAAGAGAGAGAACACAAATTGACTCTATTTTGAAAAAAACTCAGTGAATCGAATTCACAACACATAACACAAACACTCAAATAGATTTTGGGCACAGAATTTGACAGAATTTTTATCGACTATTTATTGTTTTTATTTCCAAAATGTAATAATCAAAAGCTTTAAGGAAATGATTGTCGAAAAATCTTCGACTCAATCGATCAATGATTCTAAACATTTTTGTAATCAATTTTTCGTTTTTCACAAAAAGTACTGAAGAAATAGAGAAACACTTTTTTTGTTGAGAAATAAATTCCTACTAATAATGGTTTTAATGTTTACATTCTTTCCTCAAACAATACTATAGTATATGAGATATAATAGATATAGAATTTATAAAAATGTAAATAAAGTGAATTATATTATCAAAAGTCTTATCGGAGTTTAATGCAAATACTATTACTTAAATGTCAACATTTCATCCAAATTGCAAAAGAATTATACATTAATATAATTTAATATATTTTCTTGACTTTGCACTCAATTCCCAGAGAATTAAGAGATATTACATTAAATTTTAACCAAAAAATAAGAAACGCATCATTGGTTTTGATGCATAAACTGACAAAAGATGGGACTGAGAAAGAACAAGGATATATAGATAAGAATACATTTTACTAGTTCTAATCGATCCGATCTCTATTGTATTGATTGAGCAAAAGACATGTCACTCTTTGCCTTAAAACAGAGGTTTAAGTGATTATAATTTGTGTCATTTTATAGCAATCTTTGATATTCGTTACAGTTTTGGATCTTTTCTGACACGACATTCATTTTGTCAAAAATATATTTGAATAGAAAAATAAGTTTTGAATTAATTAATTTATGAACCCTTTTATCGAATACAATACTAAAAGTTTAGACACCAATTGTTTAATGCAATTGAATATCTATTCAACTGAAATGTTTGCTATTATGTAATATTCCATATATAGCTTTATGTATGAATATAATGTATATACGTATATATGTATATATATATCTCACTTTTCATTTGATAGACTTAGTGTTCATTGTATACACTAAACAATAAGAAGCATATAAAAGACTGAAAACCAATATCCTGTTCATTTTGGACCACTTTTGGCAGATATGTTTATCTCGAGGAATATTTTTCTACTCATATGTATAGCAAATGACTAAACAACTGCAGAAAAGAAGTGCTTTAAGGCTTTGTTTCAATGCTTGCGAACAATCTTCTCTTGGCTTTCAATTCCTTTCGTTAGAATTGAAAGCTTTACTTCAATATTGTTGTGAATGTTGAGAACGAGTAAATGCTTATTGGCTTCGCTTTCTTATATATTTTGGCTCACTTTTCCTTCTCCTCTGATATCTCTCTTAATTTGAGTCTCTCTGTTGTGTATTGCAGTTAAGCCCAAACATCAAAAACAGATAATTTACTGAAGAATTGTTTTTTATTTGAAAATTAGTGAAGACAATCGACTACATCTTCAATTACAAGATTACAACATATTATATATAAATAAGAAGTTTACTAATAAAATAACCAAAAACTTTATTACATTTCGCAAACTATTGCCGGAAAAAAACATTTATTTCGTTGTTTTCTGTTTACAAAAACTAATTCTCGAGATTTGATTAAAATGTTGCCATTATTTTAACCACATTTTAGAGAAAAACTGACGATATTTTCATTTTCTCTTTAATTCCAATTAATTTCAATTGACTTAAAGACAATTTAAAATTAATGAAAATTTAATCTTTTGATATATTTTTATGATTAATGGATTCAAAAATATTGTGAATTCTTTTTCTTATTAAGAAATTATTGGGTTCTTTATTGGGGACAGAAGTTATGTGACATTAAGTTATGAAAAATTAGTCTAAATTCTAATGACAATCAATATATTCATCTTTAGTTTTGATAAATATTTTCAAAGTTGAGCCCAACTCTGTCTTCAGGTTTAAGTATTAGTTTTTCTTTCTTTTAGATCTCATTTTCCTAAATATAATATTATATTCTTTACTTTGGAATTCATTATTTCTCTCTATTTATTAAATAATATAATAGATATTTGATGTAACCATAGAAATGGTTCTCTATTTTTATAAACAAAACTTTTTTATAGCAAAAATATATAGGAATAGTAAAGAGAACACACATTTGTGAGCCAATGGTTATTGAAAGAGAAAAAGATTACTTATAAATGATTGCTATTTTCAATATATATTTATTTATTTTCAGGTGAGAACACTATTTGTCAGCGGTTTACCGATGGACGCAAAGCCCCGAGAATTATATCTACTGTTCAGAGCATATAAGGTATACAACATTTATAGATAAATAAATGCATTTCTAATGAAAAAATTTCAATAAAACGCTTCATTCATATGAGACTACAATACAAACGAAACACTATTTAAGCCAAATATCGACAAAAAAATATAGTTTATATGACAACACAAACACTCTTTGAATAGAATTCATAATTTTGTCGATTAATTATAATTTCATTTCTATAAACATTTCAAATGAAAAAAAAACATAAAATAAAAATAAAGTGCGTTCTCGTGAGAGAAGCCAAGAGAGAGAAATAGTTCACATAATTATAAATACTTTACAGTAAGTCCTTTATATCGAAATCGATGTTAAATTAAAACTGTATTTTACGAATGAATGGACGGCACAAAAACCACTCGAAAGATAACTCACAAGAGATTTATTGTTTTTAATGCTAACCTTTGTATAACATTTCACTCAACATTTTTATGTCTCTCCTCTACCATTCTTTCTAGAAATTAAATATTAGATGAAAAATGAGGCTTTTATTTGATAGGATGTCTTATTTTGATTTTGATATCCTTAAGGCAAATGAGCTCAACATAAGTATATTCACAAATATTAGAAACAAGAGATGAGAACTTTATTCAAAATTTTCTTCTTAAACACAAAAACATTTATATTGAAGACTTAAAATTGGATGAAAATTGAACTTTCAAAGACCCTTTCAATTGCTGAGACTATTATTCAGTGCACATACAGTCTCTCTCTAATAGTTTAAACCCTTATTTCAATAATAGGGATACGAAGGCTCTCTTCTGAAAGTGACGTCGAAGAATGGAAAGACTTCTTCTGTGAGTATTGGTTGTTCAAAATTGAGGCACTCCTGCAATGCGAACAACATTTTTATTTATTAACCCAAAATTTAAACTGACTCTGTTTGTTATTGTGTTTGATGACAGCCCGTTGGATTTGTGACTTTCTCAACCCGAGCCGGTGCTGAAGCAGCCAAACAAGATTTACAAGTAAGTATAGCCTAAATGCTCGGCCCAACAATTTTCTTTTTGACACTCGAGTTGATGTCCCAAAAGGACTTCAAAACTAAGGCTTAGCTCTAAATAAAAACTGTTTGGAAAATGTTATAAACTTTACTTTATTTGACTTATATTTGTTATAAAAATCTATAGTTTTCCTTAATTTTTATTAATGTTAGCCTCAGTTAAGGTCTGCTTAAATTCCCATTTGTTTCAAATCTTCCAAACATTAAACCATTTTTCGCCACTCTTTGTGTCGATTAAGTGTTAATAAAAATCTGATCGATTGGTTAATAGCAGGGAATCCGTTTCGATCCCGATTTGCCGCAAACAATTCGACTGGAATTCGCCAAAAGCAATACCAAAGTCAGTAAACCTAAACAACAGTCGTCACCGCCAGCAGTGGCCACACATCCAGCGCTGGCGATGCATCCACTGACAGGGCGTAAGATACAAATTAAAAATCTAAATCTCTCTCTCAACACATCCATAACACGTCTGACATATTGTAAGCAAATATTAATACCATATTTCAATTTATTTCCAATTCAGTGGAATTGGGTGCAGCCCTGTTCTCTGGAGCACACGACGGTTGGGCTCATCACCCGTTATCTTTCACTGAAATGCCATCCGCTTTCAATTCACATGTCATTCATCCGGCACTTCACGCGCAGCTACCGGTTAGTTGGTATTGAATAACAAACAAAATACAAGTTTTAAGCTCAGATAACATTTGATAACAACATTTAATCATTTTATTCAACAAAAACAAGGATTCGTCAATAATCTAATTTCTATAAAAAAAACTATAAACTCTATAAAACTACAGAATTGCGGAAAACATGTCTTCTGTTAAAAACCCATTATTTATAATACAATCAAATTATAAAATCAAATAAATATTATGAAAAAAGAATTGAAGTTTTTGTTAATGGAGTGTTTGTTTTTGAACTCAAAGGGATAGCTATCTCTTCCTCTTTTATGTAATTATGTGGACAAAAACATTTTCGAGCACAAAACAACACTTTCTCATTAGCACTATGTCTGACAGTTCGGTATCTCTTTTTGTTGTATTACTGATGATCTGATGGTTTATTCATAAAAAGATCACTTAATTTAGTGACTAAGCAATCAATTTTAGTGCCCCTTAAATGACACTTTCCATGCATACCGTCCTAACAATTCTCACAGCAATTCTGGAGTTTTGTTAGCTCTTGAGTCAGTCAGTCAGGGAGTCTACTGTCGCTGTTCTCCAAGTTGTCTATCATCTCTCCAATTCTCTTACACTGTCTAACGATTTGCATTATTTACAACTCCTTTGGGTCTAATTTAGATATAAGTGAATATATATTGCATGACATGTCTCTCAAAACAAATGAAAATATTATTGAATTAATTAAATTAGAAATATATCATATATTATATGCAAATACTATAGAAAATCAATCACATAATCGTTTCTCAGAATTGATTAGACTATTAGACCAACAATTTTTATATGAGTTAAGTCATATGAAAACTAATGGTTAGAATAAGTTTGTCAACGAATTACATCTGATAATTGTCTACCAGTTCTACGTTTGATCCACTGTTATATATATCTTACTATAGCCACAGCTGGCAGTTCCTCATCCAATCAGTCACGCGGCAGCTTTGGCCAGTCAGGCGGCTATCCATGCAACTATACCACCACAGCATTTAGTGGCCACTAGTCCTGCTTTAGCCAGTCCTGTTGGTTCAGCGACATCACCAAACTGTTCAACACCTCCATGTTCTACATTATTTGTAGCTAATCTGGGACAATTTGTCTCTGAACAAGAGCTAAAAGATCTGTTCGGAAGGTATAACGCCATCCAATCTTACAACTGATCACTAATATTAAATGCATTGATAACCAAACCCTTCAAAATAAATATCGTTATATATATTGTATGTTATTATGTATGTGTTGAACAGTTTCCCAGGATTTTGTCGCTTACGGATGCATAACAAGGGAGGAGCACCTGTTGCGTTCGTTGAGTACACGGTATCCAACTCTCTCTACATTAACAACACCAATACACTTTTCCACTGTCTATCTCTCCTTCTCCCTGTCCTATCATCTAATTTTTATGGCTATGTTTTTCTCTCTCTATTGAAACAAACTTTAATTAAAGTAGAAATTCATGTTTTGTTTGGTTTCTGTTTTCAAAAAAACTTTTCTTTCACTTCGACATTGATTTAAAAAAAACATAAATTGATGCAAACATTGTTGACTCTGGCGTCAAGTCATCCTTTAATCTTAATCTCATAGGATGTACGTTTAGCCTCACATGCTATGAATGCACTGCAAGGTTATGTTCTATTTTCTTCAGATCGGGGTGGAATGAGAATTGAGTACGCCAAAAATAAAATGGGAGAAGTCTCGCAAACGACCATTTCTGTAAGCATTCCTACCAAATGATTCCTATGCTGACACCTATCTCTTACAGCGCACATCCATTTATTGTTTGTGATAATACAGTAGATCCTCTTTAACCGAATACTACCTAGTAAACCCTAATAACAAAACCAGTACCAAAGCCCATCAAGCACCTAGGTGAGTTTGCGAGCATACGGATACACCCTATGGGAGAAAGAGAGTCTATTTTTTCTAATCAATGGTCTAATCTATTTGATGTTCTCTACTGTATTATCAAACTGTAATCAATGCATTAAATTGATAAATGATCTGGTTTCAATTAAACTTTGTTTGTAGTGGATTCAATTGAGTTATGATTTGCTCTAATTATTTCCTAATTTGTTTCACTAAAAAGCATTAAATTAATAGAACAGCAATCACTTGATTCAATCCATTTAAAACATCCAATTATCCTGATTTCCAATCCTCTAAAGTCTAAACAAGTTGGCTTAAAATCTAACAAGTTTGTTTTCTCACTTACAGGTATCGCGAGAATGATATAAATTTCAGAGAACTCAATAATTATTACAATTATATGAACTATTACAATCAATCAGCAAAACAAAATCCGTTTCATATGAACTGATTCTTATGCAGTAATAATAATAATAATAATAATAATAACATTAATAATAATGGACTTCAAAACTAATTTTCAAAATTAGATATAATTTTTGGATTACATTTTGATTGTCCAAAATCGCGACAATTAATTATTGAATCTTCTCAATGAAAACACTTTCGAAAACTGAAATTTCAATTTAAAAGACTCTTTATTCTCCTAAACTAAGCCTCGAATGTGTGGCTGTGCCTCAAATTGGCCTAAATTTGCTCATATCCTTACCTCCGATATTTGTGAAACACATTGTTATTATGCATTCCAATAAAAAGATAATTGTTTTCATCAAAGAATACCTCTTTTGATGATAAGAAAAGTGATAAACAATTTTGATTCAAACAGTTCTTGGTCTTTGGGCCAGAATTTGTTTTCAAGAAAGACATATCAGTTTTATTTCAATTATGGGTTAATTTAAGTGAATAATTAACTCAGAATACTATTCGTGAATAAATGTTACATAAATTTATTGACAATTTATTATAATTATTGTATTATATAATAAGTACTGTATTTATGTGAGAGAATCCCAAACCAAAGGACCAATTTATTAACCGATTGTCTAAATATGTGGTAATTTGTTAAAAATTGTCTAAATTTAATGTTTGTATTCAATCGTTTGTGTGATTCGTCGTCTATGCAATCGGTTATAATAATAATAATAATAATTAGAAAACTTTTAATTTTATTTAATTTATTATTCAGTCTTTTGTCCCATTTTTATGGAAAAATAATATCAATTATATATTAAGAGAGTATATTATAGTCGACTGAAAAATAATTCATTTAATTTTGATTATATTTTTAGACTTTGTATTGAAAATGAATTCAAAAGTCCTGTTCTCCGAATTGCTAATTGTGTTCATACAAAATACTTTGGTCTATACCTTGATTTTCTTGTTTGAAAATTATGGAATCTTGGTTTATAGTTGAACTAGATTATTCTCGAATTAAATGCATTTAAGAGTAATTTTTATTACTATTTGTCTTATTTTTTATGATAAAATTTTATCAAAAGATTCTCTTTTAAGATAAGATTTTTCTTATTTTGATTTCGATATTTTATTTTATAAATTGTTTTAAATGATAGAAAACTAACTTATATTTGGAAATGAGTTCTCAAAATGACTCAAACATTAAGACATTTTTTCATTGTTTACTAAAATATTATTAATAATTGAATATTTAGTTTAAGATAATTATAATTATTGGAATTTATTATATTATAAATGAAAGTTTAAAATCATTTTATTTATGTTTTGAGATAATTATTATAATATTTAATGAAATTCTAAGTTTATAACAGTTTTAATCATTGAATTCATTTATAACAAGAAGAAAAAGAAATATTATTTGGAGAAAGAAATTCATTTTCATATAAATTCCAAAATAATCTTAAATATAAGTTAAAGCCATACAAGACATTCCCATTTTTAGTGCTTAACATATGCTCAAAATATTTGACCTTTTTTGTAAATTTCCTAATCAATGAAATTTTCCTCAATTCTTAACTCAAATTATAATCAATCAACTTTTATTAATTAAGTCTTCATTTTATTCTACTGTTTGGACAGTGATTTTAAACTTAAATTTAAAAATACTGTAAAAATGATGGTTTGTTAGGAAAGGTTTGATGAAAATTGTTAATCACATCACTGGTGCTCATCATGTAATCCAATTGAAGACAATTTGAGACCAAATTATAATTGACATCAAAATAATTGTAAAATTTAAGTACAATAACCAAAACTGGTATAAGTATTGGATGGCATATGAAAGTGACCTTTGCTCATTAATGCACTTGTTAAATTACACTAAAAATTAAAATCAAATCCAAATATTCAAGCGTTAATTGAGCAAAATATTATTAAATGACTAAATAAATTAAACATACCTTTCCCTCAGACAAACATATGATTCGATTGATGCGAACAAAACGTTTAATTTATTTAATATAAGCATAAAAATAAGTAAATGTCCAAAACATTTGTCATTTTATTATTTTTATCAATTATTCTTAATCTCTAAATATATTTCTTGTGTTTCTTTTCAAATATTAGTTGATATGTTTAACAAATTAAAAACTATCTAGTATAGTTATTTAGTTCAATTCATCATATAATATAAAGATAAAGTATAACATAAAATAATAATAATTATAACAATTAAGTATTTCAAAGATTTTAATCTAGTAAAAAATTAATGAAAGACATCATAATTTTAATTAAAACTCTAATATATTAATGAAAAGATGAAGAAAAATACCAAAACATTATATAATACTTAAGATTTATTATGCCTTAAATGTTTCTATTAATTAAGATGAAAGACAGCCAATAATATGAGCGTTTCGATGGGTTTTCCTCAGTTTTGTTGATCAGAAATGGAAAACCAGTTCATAGAAACGGAGAGTTTTGAACAATTTTCAAAATGAATTGTAAATTATTGACTGATTTGTCGACTTATTAATCATTCAATAATAATATATTTGAAAATTCCGTCCAATTATTTATGTATTAATTGTAAAAGTAATACAAATACTGTTATGCATTCCTATTATTATTAATTGTAAAGCTATTGATAATTAATGGCTTAAGAAATCTTTTTTGTGTGCTTTTTATTACTCATTATTATTACTATTAATTATTACTATTATTCCTCTTTTAATGAAAATTATAAGACTTTTAACTTTAATTTTCTAAAACTGAAAACAAATAAATGATTTTTGTTTCAATCTCTTGAAAATCAACGTTTGTTTCGTTACATCCAAGAGTTCATTGTCTGTAAACCTCTGAATCTTAGCTCCAAATGATTCCTCTTATAATTCCATTATTTCTTTTATACTTTTGAGCATTGATTTAGATTTAGAGAGAATTTATTGAAGATTTTTAACAGTCATTGAGGATTAAGATTAAGTCATAAATGATGAGACTCTAAGTCAACCAAAAAACAATAGTAATAAAGAATTTGAAACAAAAATTCAATTCTTTGTATAAATTCTGTTTTGAGCTGTAATTTAGATTTGAAATAAATAAATAAATTTCTCGAATTATTGAAACAATTGATTGAATAGTTTTCACTCTTAAGAAATTTAAAAATTATATTATATTTAATTTTCGATTATATTTGAAATTAATGTGTTTTTTAAAATAAAAAATCCGAGTTTTGAAACAATTTTTGAATTGAAATGAGTTTTCACTTTCACTCAAGAATTGATCGAATGATACATTTCTATGAAAAATTGTACCAAAATTTTGATGTAATTTTAAATTTCAAAAATACAGACAACTGACCTGTAACCTATTGTCAAATAAATCCAATAAAAAGTATATTATTATTATTATAAATCTGTAATTATTTTCCAAAAAAAATTACCAATTACAATTTCTGTTCTCATTTTGATGGAAACCAATTCCCAGGAGTGAACTCATCTAATAAACAACAGAACTTGAATTAGAAAAACTAATCGAATTAACTAGGTAATTTAATGTTGACTTTACTTATAATCTAAGACTAAAACAATATTTGTGTCTTAACTAAAAAAGGATATATGCGTGGAATCAATCAATTTTCTAATAGATTTCTCCTGAGATTAAGACTCTATTGATTGCAATGATGTGTCGAAATCTAATTAGACTTCATTTGTTTGTGCAGATCAGTTCAGGTCTGTCCGCACAACCGATATATATATAAAAGCGATCCAGAAATCTGTTTTCACTTCAGTTTTTGACTTCAGACAAGACTTGTCCTAAGAATTTAATTTTTCCACAAAAATTACTGAAAACAGAATAAGATGTCTTCACTTAGTTTCCTCCATTTGACTGCTCTCATTTTGGGACTGGTCCTGGTGATCGGCATGTGTGAGGCTGGCTATCGTAAGCCACCCTTCAATGGAAGCATTTTTGGCAAACGTGCTGATCGTCCCCTCAATAGTAAGTTGTTTTTTATTTGAAATAAAAAGAAAATTAAATTAAATTTTCATTTATTTGATTAATGAAAAGATGCCGAAGAAATACTTAATATTTGTGAAGCAGTGGTTAATATGATTCCGCTCTGCAATCCTTGGATTTCAAAAATTAATGAATCAAACAATTAAAAACATGTAATCATTATATAATATAATTTTAAAACATATTTATTATAAAATTTATGATTTAACCAAATATTTTGGCGAAAAAATATCCAAATTTCAAGATTAATGAACTGATTATAAATAAAGTTATGGAAATTTGCGTTTAATGACTACAAACTGATTTATTTTGCGAATAAAGGCGCCCGCAGTTCAATAGCGCCTAATTAACTATCAATTTCTTTAAAAATAATAGTTTTCCATACTTTACTTAAGGGCTGCACAAAGGGAGGGATATAATCAATATATTTCCTTCTAAACATCCCTTAAAATTCCCTCAAAGCACTTGGACGACAACACCCTAAAAATTTTGGTATCGAGAGTGCTATCACCAGATTTACCCATATTTTACTCAAATTCTCAAATTTATTTAATTAAATATAAAATTTACTGATTTTATATTGTTTTCGAATAAAATCTTAAAATTTGAAGTCTTTAATTTAATCTCTTCCCTTGATCATCTCAAATTTTATGCCAACCCTTTCTCATTTTTGTGGTAAGTCTACTAAAATCTCCATATCATTCCAAAGTTGAGGACCTTGGACATTCCAGGATGACATCAATCAAAATAAGAAGGAGTGTTGAACTCACTGACAGACAATCGACTTCTCATTATCTTCTTGTTATTTATAAATCTGAAGGTTTCAAAAGAGATTAATTCAAAATAGTTTGCATTTATTTTAGAATTTTGTTTCAAATTTTGTTTCTCTCAAACTTAAAAATAATTCATTTGTTTACAGTTTTAATAAATTTTCTATTCATTGATCTGTCGTTAACTTCACATAATTTTAATTCTTCATTGAAATAAGTTTTCATTGAGACAGTTGTGAAGGTTTTCTCAATTAATCAAAAGCCTACTAATCTTTTAAGTCGGGAATAAATTATCTAATTATTTATCATTATTCGAGAGAGAGAGAGAGAGAGAGAGAGAGAGAGAGAGAGAGAGAGAGAGAGAGAGAGAGAGAGA
>JAQFZI010000824.1:0-12757 GCA_034695605.1 Eupelops occultus
AATATTAAGTAAATATTTAACTACTTTATAGTAAATATTATATTCAATATTAGAGGTGTTTTTCGTACATATTTTGAATCCCTTTAATAATAACGAAATAAAATCAAATCCAAAATCTAATGTTTGTGTGAAAAAGAGAAATAAAATAAAGAGATCACTGAAAACAGTTCTCTAAAGGAATAACAATAAGTGTTTTACGTAATGATGTGTCTGAATATGATTATCATAAGACACTTCTAGCAATAAAACAAGAAAACTATTATGACATTCAAAGTTATAATTAGTTAAGTTTAAGTCGTTTATAATATAATGTTTTCATTGTTTTTCGTGTAATGTCTCTCATAATAGAGTCAAAGCCTTTGACGATAAAACTAAATCCAAATAAAACTTTTTTATATAACAATAAATAATTTAATTGAAATCCATTTCTTTGAAAACTATTTATAAATCATATTTTGTTTGTTTTATTTCATAAGATTTTCATATTTTTTGAGACAAAAAAATATCAATATTTATGATACCATTCATCAAAGGATTTCTATTGTTATTAATTCCAAAGAAATATTTCATTTGAATTGAGCACAAAATATACTGCAATCACATAAACGTTAGAATGAATTGAATGTCTGTCCTGTCTTTGATTCAGGACTTATGAATTGAAACCAATTCAAGTGTTTTGAAAATTGTTTTCTTCTCTATTAAAGCGGAATAATATCCCAAAAATATATATTCCCTGAAAATATGAGTTCCAAATACGTTACGAACCCTATTATTAAAACTAAATCTAAAGCCTATATATTTGTGATATTGTCAGTGGAAAAGGGAAAGACACTTACTTTGAAGTCATTATTAGTGCCAAAGTAGATGGGAATGAATGCGAGCCAAACAATGCAAGTGCTGTACATGGTGAAACCAATATATTTGGCTTCATTAAAGTTTTCGGGTATTTTTCTTGTCTTAAATGCATAGGTTGTGCATAAAATTATCAAAATCTTATTATAGACCAAAGATATGCCCATCGATGCACTCGATATTCCGCACTGCAGTACTGAGAATTGACGGAAGCCCTGTCCATATATTACTTCTTTGACACTGGGTGGGTCACGAATGATCCAGGCTATTATGAAGACAAGCTGTACGCTGGCCAAACAAATACAAATGACAATCTGTGACTTTGGCGATGTATATGAGGGTCTCTTCATTCCATTTTTGATACCCCTATTGAATATTCTTGAGATGCGGTTTGTTTTGGTCAGAATTGCTGAATAACAAATACAAAGACCCATACTTAGCCCTATCCTGGTTATTGTGCAAGTGATCAGTGTTGGTTTGGAGAGGATTATAAAACTCATAATATAGCACAGCATAATGCCGGCCAATAGTATGTAACACAACTCTCTTCCGGAGGCCATTATTATCGGAGTGTCATTAAAGCGGAAAAACACAGTAATTGCGAACAGAGTGGCAATGATTCCGAGCGATGCAAAAGAAGCCGGAACTATAGTCCAGGGAGAGTCCCATTTCATGTATTCAACGGGCAGTTTATTGCAGCCCGACTTGTCTTCATTTGGCACAAACCCTTTCGGGCATTTCATACAATATGTTTGATTAAACAAATACTCATCGATGAAACAGGCGGTGCAGTGCCAGCAGCAGGTGTTTGACTCGTGATACTGTCGATATTGACCGGCAGCACAGGGCATACTACACGCAGATGTTGGCACCACATAAGACTCGGCCATTTCGTTCATCCAACTGCCTGTCGAGTTCTGGTAACGCATTTGTGAATACCATTTGAAATGAGACAAATTGAATGTCAATCTGTTCGGAGGCAAAGGATGTAACCATTGATTACTTATCTCTTCGAGCAATCTATTGATATTAATTCAGATAACAAAGTCTTATAGCCTTTAATTAAATTATTATTAATTGCTTTATATATTAAAATCCTCACAAATGTGACCAAAGATTAATTCATATTATTATAAATAATGATTCATTCATTCAATTAATAATTCCCTCAATTCTTACAAAAAAATACTAATTTATTCTAAAAACTAGTCATTTATTATATAATTATTTCCTAAAAACAATTATAATTATGTTTTTACTTAAGATGTGATTAATTGGACACAAATTAAAGCCTTTTTGTGTAAAAAATCATAATTGATAGGTATTTTTGCGCAAATTTATTTGTGATTTACTGCTATCTGTGCTAACCCTTGACCTTTAGTTAGTTTTTAATCTCTATTGATATTAAATTTAGTTGGAATCAAATACTTCTAATATTCAACTTTTATTATATGTTTGAAAGGATTAGTAGGAAAATTGCTGGCAGTTGAGCGCCACATGGCCCAGACTCAGGAAAGCCTACACTTATCTCTTAAGGATTAAAAGTTGATGCAATCAAATATACCATTTTATTTGCAGCAAAATTACTGCGGTTTTAGCAATAATTGTGTTATTTTTTATGTTTTAATTGCTTTAAAAAAAATAATTAACAAATTCTTCGCAGAATATAAGTATGGAGTCATATATTATCCAAAATGTATATATATAATACAGTGATTGAGTTTAAACTTTAAACAGTGTTTATTTATTGCATTAAAAGCTGGCCATAGATTCATAAAGTATTAACCAATTAATAAATGTTTGTCTAAATTGAAAACATATTTGAGTTCCCTTTAAGTTATTGAACAGTGATTTCAATAGTGAAGTGAATTGTAATTAAAAACATTATTTATGAATAAAATTTTAAACAATTTGTGAAACAAATCGAATAAAAAGTCGAACAAAAAGTAGTTTTTGATTGAATAGAATTCACTTTTAGTCTTAAGTCTTATTGAACTCAATTTAAAGACAACTCTCGACTCAAAACTAATTTGATTTGATTGTAAAGTATGTCGTCCTCTAAGAATAGGCCGTTCTTTGAGACCGTATCTCATAATCCGATGGCATATCGGCCTCCGTTTTATCCGCCATACTATGGACCAAATTATGGCCCCAATTGGCAGCCAATCAATGATCCGATGGCCAGAGGGTTGCCCAGAATGTGGACAAATGAGGGTTATTATGGTCGGGGACCCAACACTCTTATAGTGGCCACCGATCACTCGCCCGCCTGTTGTCTGTCCGCCGGTAACGGCGGCTGTCAATCAAAAGAGCACTTCTATGAAAAGTTTGACAAATCCAAAGACAATACCGAAGAAGAAGAAGAAGTAGAAGAAGTTATCATCAATTCGGCGATCGAGGCTTCGGAGGACCCGAATGACAAACTAAAGGACACGGTTTTGGGTTTCTTAGACATCACTCAAAAGGACGGAATCAGAAGAATCGAAAAACTTGAGAAAGACTTGAGAGGAGTCGTAGATCTCATCAAAACTCAAATCAACCGATTTGTTGGTAACGAAGACATCACTAAACAATTGATGACAAATACAGACGTCGTTTACAAAGCATTGGTTAAAAGCAATGGTTTGAAGGAATGGCTCACAAACCAAATAACACATCAAAAGTCGAAAGTCTTAGAAGACATCCACTTCTCATATGATGTGTCTCTCATTAACGATAAGATCTTCAAAGAATTGCCTGAATTTTGGCCGATCTGTAAGAGTGTATTCGAAAGTAGTTTTGTTAAATTGACCGAAGAGGGAGAACCCGCTCTTAATGTGAGTCCAAACACTTCTGAAGTAATGGAAGAAGCAGTTAACCAATTTGAGGACACACCCCATGAACTGGATTTGAATAACGAGAGTGTGGCCGAAAATGATAGCGATTTGATTGATCTGACGACCAAAGAATCAAATATTGGCAAAAGGTTTGGTTCGGACCCACACAATATCATTGAGTTGCCATTCATCACACACTCGACTGATCCGATTCCTCAACAGATTGAATGCCCGAAAACAATGAGCGATATCTCAAACAATGTTGAGACCAATACCAATACCAATTGCAAACCAATACCAGTGGAGTCCACCGAAAATCTGATATCAATGACCACTACTCTGAGCCCTCAAATAGGAGACAAACATTCGGGAAAAAGTATTTCGAATGCAAGCCTTCAAACAATTGAGACGTCAGTCCAGAGTTGTGAAGGAAAGCAGAGGTCATCCAATCAGCAGAAACTTTTGGAGAAACTAAAAGTGATTCATTCGGATCTGACAGACGAACAACTCTTCAATGCTATCCTAAACACCAAACAAATGTTTATGGAATTCGGAAATCCTCAGGGATTCAAAGGAATGAAGTTCTCTAAGATTATTGAAGCCATCTCTTTGTACATCAAAAATAGTCCGAAAGCCAGTCCTCCCAATGCAAGTGCTTCCAAACTAAAAGATCAGAGAAGTGGTTCCGAGAGTTGCTGTTCTCTCTGTGCGGCTCCAATTGAAGGAAGTGAGAGAATGTCTCTCTCCTGTAAACACAGCTTTCATTACGAATGTCTGGAAAATTGGTCGCAGACTAACAATCGGTGCCCGAATTGCAATCTCTCCTTTTAATTGTTCTAAACTTAAACTCTGTTCTAAAACTAAATTAAAATACTGTCAATTAATTACATAATTATCTCAATTTTTAACGCATTGTTTTGAACTTTTTCTTTATATTTCATTATTCGATGACTTTTTGTGTTTTAAACCAATTTTTACTGTTTTTACAAAAATTAATGATTTATATGTTTATGTAATAAACCTTTTTTTTAACCAAAAGCCTATTAGTGAGACAATTGAATGGACATACCTTTCGTTAGCCCACTCTCCAATCGAGACGTAATCAAATGGTGTGTTTTCTTGTGTTCTTCTAAAATGACTTTTTTTGCCCATTCTTTGGTATTGGAATATGTCATAACTGCCCGGTGCGTCGCCATCGCTATTGAACTTAACGACCATACCGTTCCCCTGAAGGCCTATAAGAAAAAAGAGAATCAATAAATTTCTTGTTTCGTTTGCTATTATTTTCAGTAATTTCTCTTATTTTAGGTCTGAATTGAGTTTTGGTTTCCGTTTTTACTTCAATTTTCTATTGAATCAAAAGAAAAGTTTTTGTGATTTGTGTTCAGTTTTTCTATAATTAATTGATTTATAAGTTATACAAATTGTGTAAAACATATGTATTATTTATCGATTGTTTTAATGAAAACAATATATCGTTTGAGCAAAATATTGATTATATTCAACAAAGAGTGCTATTTATGGCACGAAAATTGATTTCTAAATGAGTATTATATCAATTGAATAACTCCTTAACTCTTGAATAGAGTTCGGAAATATTTTGCTGGTCTTCCGCTTTGTTTATGTCCAAAGACAATGAACGCACTCTTGTGTAACCTATTATTGCTCAGCCACAAAGGAAGACTACTATTCTAGTAGATCAGAATAACTGCTTAGCACTCAATTCTATTGTTGAGTTCATTGAGGAACAGATGTCTCACTAATAACTTGTTTAATAATAAACTAATTTTATTGAATTAACACATTTTGAAAGAGATTTTAATTTAAGAAATTAATGTTTGAATCAATATTTACTATAAAACAAAAGTAAAATAATTGATTTTGAAATGCCTCCGGTTATTTCAAGTCTAAGTTTAAAAAAGCTGCCGGTTAAAAAAAAGGATCATAGCCCAGTGAAACGGAAGGTTGATAGTGTATGTATCCCAGATTAATTTCCTTTGGGATTCGTTAATTTTATCCTTTATTTTGAAAACTTTAGTTTAAGAAAAGTTGTTTCAATAGATTCTGAAGAAGACGTCAGAGAATGGGTTAATAATAATATACTCTTTTGTTCTGAAGAAAAGCCTAATTCAATGTCTAAATAAAACTATAATAAAAGTATGAAAACTATTTTTAAGCAAATAATGTCGGATCAGTGGCTGAGCACAGCATTTATTATATAAAAATTAATGAATTTCCACTATGAATGAGACGATTCTTAGTCTATAATTAATTAGAAAATAAAAACCGAACGAACTTTCGATACAAAACAGAATTATATATATTTTTCTTCTTTTCGGTGAAGAATTGCCAACACTTTCGAGAACTGAATAATAAGCGAAAAATTCCTATAAAATGCTCGGATGAGTTCAAATAATGATAAATAATATTTGTGTCAAATCTTTGTTTGTGAATTGCATTGAAATTTGGTGCAAAATATTTACTCAGAATAAATAAAAGAAGAATTTTCTATTTGAATGAAATTAATTGTGAATTCAAGCCATTCATGTCATGAGCTGTTCATTTCATTGATACTTTTGATCGATTGACTCAACCATATATTCAATTGCAACAAAAATTGCTGAAAACAAACAAATACTAAAAAATTTCAAAATTCTATGAAGGGATTGATTGCAATGAATTATAACCGAAATCATATTTCATAGGAATCAAAGAAAGGATTACATATTCTCTTCTTTTTTTAGACTTTGGCAGAAAAATTTGCTAGAGTAATCGAATTCCAAAATATATTATATATTCTATGCATTCAATTTGATTTTATATATCATTTGTTTTTAACATTAATCTTATTATATATATTATGAATGAAATTTGTTTGAATTTATTTATGTATTGGCTTTAAATTCAATGGATCAGAATAAATAAGGAATGAGAATCACATTTTTAATTGAACTGAGTCCATTGGGAAGGAGACCAAAATGATCTAGCCAGTCTATTGAAGCCTAAAGTCAATTGTGAGTGGATTGCAATCAACAGTAATTGTGTTATCATTACTCTTATAATTAAAGTAAATATAAAATCCCAATCAGTAGACGAAGACTTAAATTGCAATCCGAATGACATGTTGTTAAGCAATTGAAATGCACTGAAATAGCACCGGATATAGGTTCATAGTTAATGCAATTTTAATACTTAATTAAAGTCTTCAGACTTTATATCATTATCTCTTCCAAAAGGTTTAGTTTATTGTCTAATAAAAAGAAGAATATTCTTAATGGAGAGGAGAAAAGTATCGGATATTTATTCTAACTATTGTCTGATCAAAAGATTATGCGTCAAATGAAACGGTCATCAAAAATGATCAAAACTATCAAATATTTCCAGTTTTTTGATCTGAAAAAATCAATACATGTTTTGTGAATAAATAAAATATTTGAGTGTTTGGACACTTGAAGTGAGTCTAATCTCAAACAATAACTCAATTTATACTGAATTTATATAAACTTCTGAAGATTTTAAATTAGATTTTTCCATAGAATTATACTCGAGGTAAAATTGAGAGACTATAATAATTTTACTTACTTCTAAAGGAAACACTTCTAATGTATGCCAACAAATCCGGGCCTTTGATGGAGTCTTTAATGCAACTCTTCATTCTATGGCCGCACCGATCCAACAGTAAATTGTGAATGGCATGTGCCATTGAGTAAACAGCATCAACAACAAATGGCACCAACCCTTCTTGCTCATATTTGAGCAAATCTTCATCTCCTAAAGCACAGTAAGTTTAGGAATTAACTTAATGTTTAAATTATACAGGTATAGTAATTTGATGTTTTTGACAATAATTTGACAAAAAATGTTTGAAATAAATTTATTTTTACGAATATTTTCAAAAATATCAATAAATATACGGAAAATAATTTAACGCTTTATTTGAATTTGAAATGAATTTTGGAAATTATATATAAAACGATTTTATTCTGTATTAAATTTAAATTAAATATTGACATTGTATTATATACCTGTGCATCTTTTTGATCTCTTCATATCATAATTGAATCTTCGAGAATGAGAAGCAAATGTACAGTTGAAGTGTTGTTCCCAAAAGGGTATAAACCATGGGTTGCGAGAATTGTTTAAAGGTCTCAATCGTTTGAAATATTCGTCAAAACCTGAAAAAAATATTCATTTAATTATTTGAAACATTTTTGAAGCAAAAGTATTAAATAATTAAAATTAAATGTTTTATCGATTTTATTTCAAACAATGTTAGAGACAATTAATGAAACGAATAAAACATTTTCTTTTTTACTCAAATTTTGTTATTTCCTTCAATTAATTATCTAATTATTAAATTTTGATTGAATTGAAGCCTTGAAATAATTATTAGAGAAACAAAAACTATTTCTAACGCATTGGCAAAAACTTTATGCAGTCAATTGAAATAATTATTAATTCAAAACACTTTTATTCATTTTATTTATTAATAAATTTTTATATTTTAAAAAATTATATGATTAAAGAAATTACAATAGATGAATTACTGCTATTGGCCGTTTTGCCTTTATTTTTGAACACTATTTGAGCACCCTCTTTTTAAGTTTTGCCTATCTTTTCTCTTCAACGCACACCTCTACTTACCTCAGTTTAAAAAGTCTACGATTGGATAATAATAATAGTATTATACTTTGTTGGACACTTCTTGATTTGATGAAATAACCTCTTAAATAGTTGACAAAAAATGCGGTTAAACAATCAATATTTAGTAATGTTTAATAAATGACTTGAAATATAACGTAAATTTTTTTTAAAATTATTTGTTTTTATTAAAGAATATTATTTTCAAATTTACTGCAAAAAGTTGTAGTCATAGCGTTAATAAAGATTTTCATTTTTCATATAATTTCGTTGATTACGGGGCCATAAAAATATTTCGAGACTCAAGTGAGGAGTAATTTATTAATACAATTATTATGTAATTAATTTAAATTCATGGCTCAACTACTCAGGAGAGGAATACAACAAATTTTTATACATTAATGATTAATCGATTAACTTTTCTTCCCTTTTGTGACATTATTTCAATTATTGTCTAATAAAATGAGTATTAAATGTCTGAATACATTCACAACATTATAATTCACTTTAATATAATAAATGTTGTTAACAACATTTAGGATTTCTTAAGCAGATTAAATTATCCCCGTTTTACTGGATATATCATTTAATCTAGTTAGAAATGGTAAATTACCAAGCTGGGTTTTTACGAAAACTTATTAGGTTATTTTAAATGTTTTTGAATGAAACGATGTGAATATTCTAATAATTTTTATAAAAATAAACTCAACAAACAGCTGATTAATTAAGCTAAATAACTAACAAGTTTAAAACCCAATGATATTCATTTGTTTCAATGATCAATGATATAGAGGTCTGAAGAAAGATATAATCTTTTTTAAAAAATCAATCTTTTATTCAGAAATTCTATTATTGAGAAGTTTAGACAAAATTTCTTTTGTAATATTTGTTTTGAAAAAATTTTTGCCTCAAAAAACTCAATAATTCATAATTTTTGGGATAATATTGAAGAGAATTACTGAACAGAAATCAAACTTAATATTCGGTACATTGAAGTGAATCTATAGTATAAAAGTAAAGACATAACGTATTGTGTAGTCTTGTGATTCATATTTAAAATTATGTTCATTCGATAAATTGTATTTTTAAAGAAATTTTTATGTATTTTTCTGATGTTTATTTCTGAATCATTTTATTCTTGCATAGTTTTGTCTGAACTGAGTTATGCATTGAATGCTTTTTATGGAAAAAACGATTGAAAATTCAGATGTAATTCGATTGAAAAGTTTTTTTCAAACAAATTCTGGAAAAATCGAAATTTTAAATTCAAATTAAAATTTACTAAATAGGGAACAGTTCTTATTGTCCACATCATAGGTCAATAAGAATTATATCATTAGATTCCTTGTTTTAAGAAGATTCGTCTAGTTTTCATCTGGGTATAATCATATTTAGGACAGCAAATGGCCATTTGAAAATGTTAGTGTACAATTTCAATACTCAGATGAAATGAATAAAATATTTTCAAATTATTATTTGTTTCAAGAATTTCGAAAATGAGTTTCAAAAGAAAAATAAATGAAATAATTTATAAATTGAATGATATGTTAATAACGTGTAAATGATTTCATATTTAATCAAATCACTGCTGAAACGAAGTGGTAGTCGACACATAATATATATGAACAGAATAATCAATAAGTTATTTGATTCTATCGCTCGGATTATGTGTTGATTGAAGCGAATCAATATTTTTCGTGATAGGAAAACAGTTGCCTTTTTTTACTCCCTTTCCTCGTATATTAAGTTAAGGAATAGATATTACATACCTTTCAATGGCTTTCTTTTCGGTAATATAGTTATAGCGCCGCCGGCACTATCTTCTTGGCCTTAAAAATGTTATTTTTCAATATTAAAAAAGGTTCGACAAATTAAACACTAAATTTGAACTGACCTCTAACAGGATGACTTTTTTTGCCCCAGGAATCACTGCCTAGCCATAAGAAATAGCCGGCTTTTCCCATTTCTTTTGATGCACTTAAGAGTCGCCGACAGTTATCTTCATCGACAAAGAGTACGATAACTCTTGCGTTGGCTTTACTCGAGAGCTGTTCTATTATTTTCAAGAAATCCGAGTGTTTGGCATTTCGTGATATTTTTGCTGATTCTGCGATACAAATGCCCTCTTTGTTGGCCAATATCTTGAAGTGTTCGATACCTTTCTCTCCATAATCGCCTTCAGAAGCAATGGTCGACACATAAGTCCAATTAAATAATTTGATTATATCAACCATTGCCTGCGCCTGAAAGTTGTCTGGCGGTACAGTTCGGCTAAAGTAACCAAACCGTGATTTATCACTTAAATCGACACTCGTTGACGCATAACTTATTTGTGGGATCTGTTATAATTTAACAATCAAATTTCAGATTTACACGTCATAAACACTAAGGAAAACAAATCTAGCATAATCACATTGTCAAAACTTTTCACTTAACATTGTTATTTCAAAATAACAAATTTAAATGAGCATTCAAATTTCTCTGTCAAAGTTTATACTAAGTTTTTGAAAATCACTATAATTTTTAAGAAATAATATATATAACGAATGTAAAGTGGAGCACCTTTTGGCCTCAGCCCAGCATTCCTTTACTGTCAAATTTTAATTACATATTTGAAAAGCTTTAAAATCATATAAAAAATGAATAGTTTTTCATTTGATTCAAAAGTTTTATCAGTTTTGCAAAAATAATTTGAGCCCTCATTCATTCAGAATCAGTGATAGACTCAACCATTAGATTTGAAAAATTGATTTTGTCTTTCATTTGAATATTAAGTGGAAGTGCAAAGAGGGAGAGTACTTGAAATGTATGGCACGGAATAGTGAACAGCACACAAATAGGATGCAAAAGAATGAGGTGAGCGCTACAAAGACAGGCTTCGGTTCAGACATCAATCGATCCGATTATCTGATTTAGTGGTTGTGACCGCTATCGCAGATCCATTCAATCGAAGCCATGATAAGCGCGGACAGCCTTTTAACACTTCAGACACATAATATTATTGGAGTTTTGGTAAAACTTAAGACGTTTTGCAGACATTCTTAGAAAGAAAAATATTTTTCTGAATTTTATATATGTATTGAAAATTGTTTTATATTTCTTAAGCCCTGAACTAAAAGTTCAAACAATTGTTTGTCTTTTATTTGATGTTTCGTGAAATTGAAAAAATAAATTTTGTGGGAATACTCCCGAGATTTTACTTCTTTTCAAACTTGAATTCTGTGGTGAAGACTATTGAAGTCAAAGTAATTTGTTTTAAATTAGGAAATAACTCATTGTTTTTGTTCGGATTATTTGAAATTTCATTGGAATTGCTAAGCTTTTTATACCTGGATAAAATCTAGTTTCAAAAAATTTAATGAGAGACAACATTTTCATTGCTTTCATTTCTTTTCAGACCTGGTAAATAATCTTGTTTTCTTTATTCTTCTTTTGAAATTGGGTATCATTTTGTTGTGTTTTTGAAATCTGAGAGAAATTGCGTTAATTTTCTAAATAATAGAAAGATTTCCTTATTTTTCAGTCGAATAATTTGAAAATTTTGTCAAAAAATTTGGATAAATAATAATAATTTTAGAGGTAATACCAACTTTTGAGTTAATATTTTATTTTAAAACTACTGTAGAATATAATAAAGAGAGTAAAATACAGAAAAGGGGGAAAAGCCTTAAAAATAACTGACGACATGAAAATCATTTCTTTTGACAGATGTTCATAATTTAAATATTATTTGTTATATTTCTTGACTACGATTACAAGAATTTTTTTTTTTTTTTTTTTGAATAAATTGTTTTTTTGCACATCTCTTAGGTATATATATATATAAGACAATTATATATTAGACAATGGGTTCGATCTCTGCCTCAAAACCTTTAATCATTTGCTTAGAGTTTGTACTAAAAGTTTTCTGCGAATCACAAAAAAATATTTTAAAAAAGAAGTCCTTTTTATATTAAATTCTTATGTAAACAACAAATTCTGAGTTTTATTAATAAATTTCTTCGAAATAAAATATGAAACCAAAAAAGATTAGACTGTTTTCCAAAGTGCCCTTTCACTATTTTTACTATTTTTGCTATTTTTGCTTAGTTTTACTCAATTTAAGGAATGTTTGTAATTTTATTGGAAGCAATGATGGCAAGGGATGAACGATGGAATGTGCACTGGAATGTTTTGCCTCATTTGAAACTTTTGACATGAGTTTAAATTAAAGATAATGATAAACAAACAAAATTTAAATATTATGCATGATCAATTTTAATATTTTAATTAATTTAATGAACTATATTAGTAAATGAACAGAAATGATCAAGCTATCAGGTTATTTCTGTTCAGAGTCTGAAGTTCAGACTTGTTTTGATGGAAAGTTTAAAACAGGCATGCACAAGGTCCGCGACTTTAGTGGGGGATATAGGGGGGGACTTTTCAAAAATTTTTTAGGGGGGATA
>JAQFZI010000825.1:0-12741 GCA_034695605.1 Eupelops occultus
TAAGTATTATATAAGACATTGAAAGCCATTTCATTCAAACATATTTATGGCCTAAATATTTGAATCAATTGTTTTGTATAACAATTATAATGATTTCAAAAAAGTTTAGGACACGTGAAGAGCGCATATCTCACCCGATTGGAGCTCTGGTTCGGTGTTTTTCTATTGGTTCCTTTTAATGAAGATATTGATGACTTGATGTCACTTATTGGGGATCATTAAACCAATCGCATTGTTATCACTTTTATTACATTAAGGAAACCCTTCAATTGGTTGCAAATGGCTGTCCCTTAGTTTGAATTGAAAACATTTAATCACTTCTATTGGTTTCTCATACAATGAGAGCACAGATGTGTCGCCACCTCTCGACACCTCTCATACTATTTGTTGTACCGCTTATTATGAATCCATTTTTATTTCCAAAAAATGGGTTTTTTTGTTATTTTAATTAAATTTATTTATTTATGATTTTATAGTTTAAATAGATTTAAGAAAAACTATTTATTTTTGTATTAAATAATAATAAAAACAATACTTTTTTACGATAAATGGGATATCACAGCTTTTCTCAAATTAAATGAGAAAATCATTGCTTAAGTCGATTGAGTTTTGACTAAAATTTACCCAAAATTACAATTAAGACAAGAAATGAAAATATTTTATATTAAAACTATTTATGGAATTGAAGTGAGTTTTTGTTAATCGATTCACTCATCGAAACAGAACTCATCAAAAATGACGAAATGGTTGTGTTGAGGAAGTGCTTGACTCAGACCAAAATGTTTTTCGAGGAATGTCAGCATCGCTTTCGTGGGTTTGTCGTAAGCGAACTGATGGGCTCTTTTGGACACAGACCCGAACAAAGATCCAATCAAAAAGTGGCCGAAACCACGTCTTTGGTATCGAACGTAAAAATCTGTCCTCAAAACAAGAGATTATCCTTTAGTTTGAGAACTAATTAAGTGATTCTTTATTTATACCTAAAATACAGAAACAGTTGATGACTTGTTTGAGAGTAGAGTTGTCTTTATCTGCGAACCAGAGGTTTCTGGTGCCCACCCGAACAAAACCAACGGCTGAAGAGTCATTGGGAAAGTTGTTCTCGTATTTGATCAATAAATAAATGGTGTCTTCATTTTTATCGTCAATTAGTTTATCGAATGAAGTAATCGATTGTTTGAGAGATTGTGCCTTAAGTCAGACCAAAATATAAATCAAATACAAATTACATTTCTTTTATCCAATTAATACTTTTGCCGATTCTTCGCCCAAAGTGTCGATCCATTGTCGTAATTGAGGTCTATTTGAGAAATTAGATCGAAATTAGTTCCAAAGATGAGACAATCAATAAGTAAACAAATCTTACAAACAATTGTCACCAAATTTAAGTGATTTGTTGTTTGGATTATGAATGACATTATATTTTAGGCTTTCCTTAAAATATTTATTGACCGAAACTACAATCAGGTCTTCATTCATACCGTAATAATTAAGACAAACATTTGTTAAAAACAATTCTCAAATAAAGAGACCAATTGTTTTGTATTTGTGGCAAAAATTACTCAAACGTTAAGTTTAAATGACAACAGATTGTAAACAAACACTTTAAGGGACTTTTAAATCAATTAAAATAATAAAATTAATGATTAGTTTTCACTATAATTATTGCAATCATTTTACAAAACTTGGATTAAAACTTGTTTTTCAAATTAGCATTCATTCAATATTAACATTCATTTATTGTGTGCCTCTATTTTTTTATTGATTAAAAAATGTGTTTTGTTGTTAACCACTCAGATCGCATTCCTTCCCTCCCTCAAACTCATGGTTTTTGGGAACGTTCATCAATGAGCTCGAGCCCTGGCACTAGGCCTGGTCTCGAGCCCTGCTTCGCGCTCAGAAAGGAATGCCATCACTCGTCATCGTGGCTTAGGCTGACTTCATATTGGATATGAAGCTGAGAAACATACTATAGAAATGATTCTGTGAAGTATGATCTTAAAGGTAACACTGCTTTTGCACAACTAGTCATTCAATTCAATGTTTTCTTTATTACAGCTTTCAATACAATTAAACACTTTTAAAGTTATTTCAGACAAAATATTTTCTTTAGTTTTACAAATAAACTCAAACTCTATATTTATATAAATATTTATTTATATTTAAATAATTATTATCTTGATTAATTTGATCAAAGTTCTATTTTTTAATTTGTTTTATTGAATTAGAAATTGCTTATCCAGAATGCATTCAAAGCAATGCTATGCTGTTCTCTGCACTGAATCTAACTTATGAACAGAGCTCCAGATGTATATCAAATGACTCAAATGAGGCGACGAATAAAACTTTTAGTTTTAAAGGTTTTAATTTTCAAATCCTTTAATAAATTGGATGAGAGTTCAGACAATCTGTGATTTGAATTAAAAGTCTAAACAAATGTTATTCAGATAAACAAAATGAAGGACTGATTGGAAACTTGTTTGAAAAATTCAAATTTTAATGAATTTCAGATTAAATATAATAATTAGTCGAATGATTAAAAAAATTACATATAATACAAGTGCTTATATCTCATAAGTGATTCAATACTGAGAAACAAAACATTTGAATCAAATGTTTCACAATTTGTCTTAAATATAATAATTAGTTTTGACCTCTAATTAGAATTATAAATCAAATCTTAAATAAATGTAAGAAAAAAAATCACTGAATTATATAATTATAATAATAATAAATATCGTAATAATAAAAACCACAGAAAAAAGTTTTTCAAATAAATTAAATAAAATTTTATCAAAAAAAAGAGGAAAAGTTTTATATTAAGTTTTGCCAAAAAAATGGAATAATTGTAATGAATTTGAATTTGTTTGGACCTTGTACATGTACATAACCGCAACCGAATTTGCATTCATTTTTACATAAAATGCAAATTTTCACTAAATTTTATAATTTTAATAATCTTTTGTATAAACTCTTATCTATCGATAATAGTATTAATAAATTTGAGCATAAAATTCAATTTTTAGTTTATAATCGAAGAGACAAACGAAGAGTTTTTTTTTTTGATAAATTTATTTAAATATTTTCGTCCAACAGTTTGCAAGTTTATTAAAAATGTTGATTAGTTTGAGGCCATTCCCTTTCGATCATTTCGATTAAATCTTTTTCGGTTAAACTCTTGATTCGTTCAAATCTGGAGCTGTTGTCATCACATTTGGCTAAAGTGGCCAAAACTAGGGGTGAATTCAATTAAAACCATAATTCAGTTAAGGGTTTGGATTAAGACTATCTCAAGAGAAGTGGTATTAAAGCCGAGAATCAGTTCAGTCATTGAATATTCCGATCAATTGGTTAGAGATTTAAAGCGAATTCCGTTTTGTCGACAAAACTTTTGAAAGTCTTAAATAATTTTCCAGTTCTATAGAATTGAAATTATTATTAAATATAGTTTTGTTTCAAAAGTTCAAAAAATTAATTTAGACTTAAATTCAATGAACTTTTGGTTTTGTTTTCAAAACTCTCAAAAGTTTTCTCAAAATAAAGGCTTAAAAGGAAGGAACGGAAAGGCATTCAACAACTAATAATCAAAATTAAAACAAACCTTTGAAATAATAAATTAAATCAAAATAATAACAAAACCAAAGGAATAAGTGTTAAGAACTGGTGCTGTCGTTATTGGCTGCAAAACAAATCATTTCAATCAAATAAGATATAAATCATGACAAACAAAATTAAAGCAATTAATGGGTGCACTCATATTTGGTGCTGAACAGTACCTGCCACAATTCTACTTCTTTCCATCACTTCTTTGGCTAATTCATGGTTTAGTGCTAATAACTGTGCTCTGCGTCTCTTCTCCTCATTAAGTCTGAGTTTTGTTTCTTCACTCAATCCGTTCTCTTCAGACCCAACGGCAGAGGAGGAGGAAGAAGAAGACATCATCTGTTGTTGAGTGGAATCGCGTCTGAGATCTTCATAAGTGGCACATTCGGAGAGTCGTCGTCTAATCATCTCTGCTTTCATACTGCGCTTCAACTTTTCTGATGCTGACATCTCTTCGGGTTCGTCATCCCGTATATATCGCTCGGGAATATCGATCTTCTTTGGAAGCATTAACTGATTGATAATTTTTTTTGAGTTAACCATTAATTGTATGAAAAGAAATGTTAAGCAATAGTATTGATAATTAATGACATACTTCGCGCTCAATTAGTTTATCGTCGAAGTCTTCATTTTTCTTGATAGTGCTCTTAACGATATCTGGAGTGTTCACATTCCTGTGCCTGAGTTCAACGACTGTGTCATCTCTGGATCGCCATATCTTTGAGATCTTTATATAATTGAAAAGACAATTAAATCAATTTAATTATGGATTTTGTGAACAGAAATGGAAGAAAACTAATGGAGTGAAGGAGTAATTCAAATAAATAAATTGAAAAGTGTTTGTCGGCATTCATTAGATTGTGTACCGAATTAGCATTTTCTGATTCAGACAACTGGGGCTGACTGCTAGATATGGTATGATGTCTACGACCAGTGCTAAGTCGGCCATATTTAGACTCAAGTCGGCGAAGATGTGTCAAACGAAATGAAAAAGGAGTAGAAGACAGAGCAGAAGAGTTGCAAGTAGTAGAAGGAAGTGATAGTGAAGCGCTTCGAGTGCGCTCAGGCCTAGAGAAGAGCTGTCAAATAAATTTATCAAATTTAACCATGCATCAATACAACATTCATTTAGTTAAAAATTCAATTAATAATTAAATTTTAAAAATTCAATATATGTTTAAATACATTACAAGTCATGCTTTGCATTCACAAAGTTTATTGCTTTTAAATGAAAGTATTGTTCACCTCTTGTTGTGGTAATGGTTGAGATAATTGTTTCTCATTTGTTATAAAATTTGATTTTTGGAAGAGATTATTGTTTCTGAACTCTGCGTTCAGACTATCAATCATACAATGTTTGCCATCATTGCAGTCATCTGTTTGGCCAAAGCTATTACCAAAAGCTTCCTCATCGTCCACGTCTTCGTCCCTGTCCTCATAATAATATGGCGGCGGAATAGAACCAATACCGCCGACAGCACCGGCGGAAAACTCACTTTCGAATTGACTGTTGAGCCAAAATGAGTCGACACTCTTTGAAGTTCCGTTTGAAAAATGAATTCTTCGTCTCTCAGCCTCTCGTTTAACAATTCTTACGGTTTTTATTTCATTGGCTTTTTGTGAGGGAATTATTCCATAGAATTGTCGCATCTGTTCATCGATAATGTCTTCGGCGTTCACAGAAAGCATGTCATCGCTTTGGAAAGCCGTCGAAAACAAATCATTGTTAATATTCGGCAGATTGTTCTCCAGATTCTCATAGAGAGGAGTGTCCTCTCCTTCGGATCCTGAATTTCTGGGACAATGCGCCAAATCTCTGGTATCCATAGAGTCCAGATCTGTTTCCATGTAAGTGGTTGTGATTTTCTTCTTTCCTGGCAGTGGTATAGAACCCGCCAGACCTGTGGGACTGGCTCTCACTATTTCTCTTTTCTTTTCCGTAGTCTTAATGCTTTCGATGGCAGCGTTTAGTTCTACGCGTCTGTTATGGAGATCATCGATAACTTGGTTAATATGAGCCAACTCTGCCTCTAAAGTGGACGCCTTTTTAGATTCGAGAGCCTCTTCATTAGCCAACACTTGTTTGAGTTTATTCTTTGCAATCATAACATCCTGTTCTATCTGAGCGTTTTCAGCCGCCTTTTCCTCCAATCGTTTGGCTGAATGTGTCAGAAGACCTCTGACACGACTGAGCTCTCCCTCAATAATTCGCTGTTGTTTTTTAAGCTTTTCTAAATTAATGATAGGACCCGATTCGGTACCAATTTTGGCCACTTTACTCTTCACACCTTCGAGAGTGCGCTCAAGTATTTCCCTGTCCTGTTGTAGTGCAGACAAATTAGTGGTTTCCTCTTCAAAAGAGACCTGGTCTAAGATGGAAGTGGAGGCAGCCTTAGCTCTGTTATCACTGAATTCTTCACTGGCGGTAGGATTGCTGTTCTTAATCATATTATCAACGGTACTGATTAGTGGAAACTGGATTTCGTACTGTTTCTCATACTCTGCTAACCGTTCCCTTAATTCCCTGAATTTGAGTTTGTGTTCATCCCTTTTGTGCGGTTCGATTTCAATCATTTTCTCTTCGCTTTCCATTTGAAGCCTCAATTGATCACAATTTTTGGCGATTTGTGACTGAGTTCTTCTCAACTGAATCAGCAAAAGGACTAATTCTTCGTGAGATTTGCCCAATAGATCACCCGTTGAGACACAAAGTCTGGATGTCTTGTGCTCTCTCAATGACTTAGGCTTGACGTGCATAGGTTTAGTAGAAATTGAGTGGGGCCTCTGCACCTCCGAATCGGAGGCATTCAAATCATCTCTTGAGCGACGTTTATGAGCTGAACGACGTTTGCGAACCTTCTCAGCCATTATTGGACCCGAAACCGAGTCTATAAAAGATTAGTTTCATTAAAACAACATTTCTTTTATTATTATTAAAGAATTTTAAAGATTTAAATAAATGAGTGATTTCTCAGAATATAAGCGACAGAAGAGAGAGAAATGTCATAATTGAGACCAATTCAGAGAATCGATGGTTTCGATTGACTCTCACCTATAGACAACTCAATCATTGAACTCAAGTCAGAATCAGTGTCTGAGTAGTCATCGAAGCTCTTTTCAAGACTTTCAACTAATGGCACAGTTTGTTGGCTGAGTGTCGATGACTTAGAGTTGAAGTTCTCAGCGAAATGTCGTTTACTTACTCTTCGGAGAACTTCTGTACCCATAAAGTCGTCGTCAGAAAATGTATCATCACTTCCATTGAAGACAAAATCATTTGTTTGAGGAAATGGATCGGACGACTGTTGGTTCAGATTCTCGTAAATATGTTTACTGTTTTGAAGATCGACCAGACCTTCGAGTGATCTAGACCGTCTTTTCAGAGCTATTGAGTTCTCATTTAAAGTGATTTTAGTTTCGAGTTCGAGATCTGTTTTGGAGTTGAAGTCAGGAGTAATACACCTCTTAGTGGCCGCATACGTAACAAAAGGCTTATCAGTTTGAGGCACTTTTTCGAGGGTATGTCCCGCTTCATATTTATTGCGTTCAGAGTCTAAGAACTTGGAAACATTTGGCAACAAAAGGGATTTCAATGAGTTCTCAATAGAGTCTGTGGTCGACAACTGAATGGCAGTATTTATGTTATTTGTTATACAATTATTCAATGAAACCGAAGAATCATTTTTGTTATTAATATTATTGACACGTTTCCCGACATCACATTTTTGTAATGAAGTGGTTCCCAAATATCTGGTATTATTGAGAGCATTGCATCGCGACAGCAAAGGAGGCGGAGAACCCGTTTGACGGGCGGCAAACTTTTCTTGCAGAGCGATCTGTTGTTCTTCTGATAAAAGATCAGACATATAATAGGGTGCGTTCGGAGATCTTTGTTTATCGACACAATTATTAGTATTTCCGTCATTACTGGTCACAGATTTTACGTCCGCGTCTTTGACGGGACGTATGTCACCCAAAGTCTCGTAGGCGGGGTTTAGATTAAGAGACAAACGAGAGTTAAGTTGATCGGTAATGTTTGGCACTGGTTCTGGTCGTGGCTTCTTATATGTTCTAACTTTACAGCCGGCTTTCAGTTTGATATCGTTGTCACAAATAACGTCTGACTGATAGTTAACAGTATCGAAGTCACGACTGGCCTCATCGTCGGCATCATCGCCCGCATCGCTTTCTTTGTCAGCTTCTTCTCCATCCATAGCCACATATTCATCCTCTTCTTTGGATACTCGACTCATATTAAGATAATCTGACTGTTCGTCATTGAGATGCTCTTCGAGTGCACTCGACTTTTCATTATTGCTGTCGAATGACTGAAGCGCTCCATTGGTTACAACCACTTCATCCACTTTTGGTTGTGGTTTATTCACAGACGACTGATTCCGTGAAAATAAATACTGTCTTTCTTTGCGAACGTCAGCAGTCTTTCTGAGATCAGCCAAAACACGGGTCAATGGAGACAACATTAGAGGCGCCGACTTCGATGTGTTGTTCTCATCATCAGCTGTCGAAGAGTTGTTGTCAAGCATTTCACTGTCACTGACATAACTCTTAGCGAAAATGTTATGGCTATTAAATAGGGGTTTAGCACTGGTTTCGGTCTTTGCTTTAATAACTTCGTCGAAGGTTTTGATTTCGTTTTGTTTATCGTTTGCTTTCATTTGATTCTTATCTTCGAATTCATTGAACTTTTTAAGTAAACATTTGACAGAATATTCATCGACTCCGTCCCCATCTTCTCGTTTCTCTAAACTGAAATCTTTTTTGAAAGTCTCGCTATTATTCTTAATTTGGGAATCACTTGATTTCATTCTTTTGAGACTTCTTCGTGAAGCGGTTCTGGCCAGAGATGCTTCATCGGGTACTGGAAGACCGACATCGGCGTCATCCCAGTCTATTTTACTGAATGAGTGTCCTATGCTGTCATTCTTACTGCTGACCGACTCATTAAAACTAATAGGACTCATGAGAATACTTTGACGGCCGGAGCGTTGATAAAACATTGTCGACGCCTTATAATAATCTTCTTTACTTATGTCGAGGTCAGACTCTTTTTCCGGATCACAATCTTTGGCCAAATTACTGATATTTATATAATCAGGAGTTGAGTGTCCTTTCATTGACTCATTAATACTTTGATTGTATGGCATTCGAAGGTTAAGTTCGGCTTAAGTTTTGGAAACAAATGTTAAGAGATTTTAATTTATTTTATTATTTTTTAGTGATTTTTATTTATTTTTGAGAAGAGATCAGAAGTTTATGAGCTTTTATTAGTTGTTAGTCAGTTCACAACACAATTGATTTCAAGACATTAACTCATTATTTTTCAAATCATAAACCGGTTTTAGTCAAGAAGAAGAAGAAGAAGAAGAAGAGGTTCTCTTTCGAGTTAAATGTGTTTTGCTTTTCTTATATTAGTTTCATTTCCAGGTATTTGAGCTCAAGATTGAGTTAAGTCAGTCAACCGACAGAAACGACAAAAAATAGTTTCCATTATTTTCTTAAAATTATTTTTTTGATATTACTGTTTGAGTGCTCAGACATTAGCCGATAAAGTACTTCGACATAAGTCTTATATCAAATGTCTGGAGAATACAAGTTTTGTAATGGATTTTAAATTTTTGTTCCATTCATTCAAATTAGTTATGAATTCAGACAAAAAAGAAGCAAAAATTGAAAACATTTTTTAATGGAAAAGAGTTTAATCGCAAACTATTTTAAATTTATTTGTTATATATTTGTTAGTAATTCGCGTAAAACATGTTTTAATGCAAAAGAAATGAAGTAATGATATGAATATAAGAGTAATAATAGGATTTTGATCTAACCTTCGTCATCAGAGGAGTAGTTGACCGAAACGTTCTTTTGTGGTGATTGCAATTCATCCTCGTTTTGGTTCTGGAAATCACTTCCATCTCCAATACTCTTTGATCGTTCCCTTTGTAGTTGAGGTGTAAACTCTCTTTGTGTCGGACCTTTGAGTGCATCCTTTATTGTGAACTTTGATCGATATTCTTCAGGTAGAGGTGGTCTGGAGGGAAGTTCCATAGACTTTGTACTTTGTTGTTGCATTGATTGTTGTTGTGTTTGTTGTTGAGACCAATTCCTCTTATTGAGCGGCGACTGAAGCATCCGTTGTTTCCATTGAACTAATCGCTGTAGGCTTTCCTCTCTTTGATAGTTTCGCGGCGTTTCTGACTCTAATCCATAAGAATTGGCATTCGATGAATGAAAATGAGGTAAATTAGAAGACGACGACTGAGAGAACGTCTGATTAACCAATTGGTTCTCACTTTGCGGAGACGTTAGGTTATTAGAAGCGCCCACTAAATAGTCAGACCAGGGTCTGGGCTCTTTACTGCCATTGGCATTGTTTGGCAACTGTGGATAACTGGGAGGACTCACATAATTAGTTTGTTGTTCGTAATAATACCGGGAATAGGGATCGTATCGATCCATACTAGACTTGGGACGAATCGGCATTATTTTTGGCGGTTCTGTTGATTGCGAAGAATTGAAATAATTGTCAGCACGACTACTGCCACCCCCACTAACACCACCACCTCCGTAACCATTGGGGGTCACTAGTTTCTGAGGATCTTCTTCTTCTTCATCTTCTTCTTGATCGCGTTCGAGAAAGTCTGCCGAATGCGGGCGCGGAGGCAGTCTTGAAAACCGAGGGGTATGATTAATAGGTGGTAAATGATAGGGCGATGTTGTTGTCTGTTCTTCATATGGCGGATATGATTGAGTGAAGAAACTGTTTGGCAGAAAATTGCTGTTATATGAATCGTGTGCTATCAGGTCTGGTGTCTGATGATTGTGACCATATTGTGCTGACGGAGGAATCACATAAAGATCTGAATTGTCATAGTATTGACGCTTTGGTTTTGGTGGTGCGTTCACATAATGTGACCTCTGGATGTGCTGTCGTTGAGGAAGGTTTTGCTGATAGACAAGAGGAAGACCCACAGAATTGTAAGAACCGGGATATTTATCACCTGAACCGATATTATCTTCGAATTGTTGATTATTATTGATTGCACCGGAAATTGATCGCCGGGACTGGTAAGATGCGAAACCTGACTCTTCGTCATCATTGGCTGTAACCCCTTCCTGTCCATCGCCCTGATTGCGAACCGTTGAAAAAGCATTCGGGAATTGCATTATTGAGGCCAACGATAAAGAGTTCATCCATTGGGTCTGACTTTCTTTGGAATCGGCGGCCCAATAGTATGTCTTCATATTGTTGTGCTCGGCTTTAAAGGCATACTTGCGGGCAATGCCGTCATCACTCAGGCAGGGAGTGATCTTATAGCTGGGCAACAGTAGTGAACCCAATAGTTTCTCCTCTTCCATATCTGTGCCCAAAAAATAAGAGAAATTAAGTTTTGTAGTGAGTAATGATCCGAACGAATGAATACTTTGTCATCGACTCTAATATTATGTCAAAACAATTTTGTGATAACAAAAGAATATTACAAATAAATAAGAGTCTGAGCGCACAGATAGCTATACCTCAAAAAAGAGTATAGGATTTATCAGTGAATTAAAATCTCGGGAGAAAAGAAAAAATAATAACACAAAATCCAATCTAAAGTTAATTACAATAAAAATCACTTTTGGAAGACATACTGAAGAAAAGTGAACCAAAACTAACAAAATATTTGATTTATTTTCTCTTTTAGAGAATTAATTGGATTAATGTTGCGGTAAATGTAGTGTTAATCACGATTCACATCAAACAAAATTTAATTATCGAAAAACTCAGACAATAGTCTCTTTTGATTTTAGATATCTTTGATTTGTTAGAGAATAGGAATGGGTTCGCAATAACTTATAACTCAAACAAAAGTTAAGACAATTCTTGTTTTTATGCGGATCTGAGTTTTCAATATTAAAAGTCATGTAACGAAAGCGTGAAATCCGAGCAAATTGAGAGCACAACCAATCAGTTTTATTTGTATACCTTTGTAATAAAAGAGGCAATAGTCTGCCAAAACACACCATCTCCTCTTCCATTGTTTGAGAGCAGCTCCTTCCAAACGGTAGAGCCAACCTCGAAGTGTGACCTGAGATTCTGTCGATCGTCTGACGGGAGGCGAACGCAATGAAACCCCTTTACGTTTAGTCAGTTGAAGCCGCAGTCCGTCCATAATGTTCTGGCTATCGTTGGCTACACTGACTGGTAGATAATGGGTCGGGTTGTCTGCATAATAATAGGAATAGTTGTTATCGGAGCGATAGAGAGCCGCAGCCCCTGGAGTATTGGCGACCAGATCTTGAACGTTCACACCATTCTTCGGGTGCGGATAACCCAACAAATTGTCCCCCGATTCCAATGGTCTAAAATATAAATAAAATTATGTGAATAATGATTACATCAATCACTGAATCAGGACTTGGAGTGAAGTAATGGGAAGAAAATGCAAAAATCAATTGCAATGCAGTAATACCTGTGATTGCAACAAATAAATTTAGTCCAGTCCCAAATACCCCAGTGTTCCATAGCTTAGATTACTATAATTTTAGTATTACATGGGATATACTTTAATCATATTAATTGTTAACTAATTCACAAATAGTATTAATGGATTCATTGCAATCACATTCCTGTGCACTCAATAATCTGCACACATATTCGGATTGAGGCCTAAATGTCAACTAATTCTGTTTATTCCATTATATCTGTGGCTAAAGACCAGAATCTGAGAGCTCATCCTCTCTGTCCGCATGCTCTGCACCAAAATATCGATTCCTTAGACTCTATTTATGAGTTTCTCTCTCTCTCTCTCTCTCTCTCTCTCTCTCTCTCTCTCTCACTCACTCACTCACTCACTCTCACTCTGTCTCTTCCTATTTGTGTGTTTCCCAAACAATTCTCTTTCTTCCTTTCAATTCATCTTTCAATAGTCACTCTCAGTCTCACTCCGGCATCACTTATACCCTTTTCCCAGACTAATGCTCTCTTTTATATCACAAACATGACTGAGAAATAAGAAAAATCCATTTCCACTCAGAATATCTCACACTAATACACTCAGTAGTCATAAAAAGGGAGAGAGAGAGAGAGAGAGAGAGAGAGAGAGAGAGAGAGAGAGAGAGAGAGAGAGAGAGAGAGAG
>JAQFZI010000826.1:0-12736 GCA_034695605.1 Eupelops occultus
AAATCTCTAAATTCTGGTCTAAATAATTAAGGTGTAAATGTAGTGTCCATTGGATTTGAGCCAAACCTTGTTTTTATTAGACTTGCCTTGCGTAGGCATACTCTATCTAAAAACAAGTAATTTTATTTCCTACTATAGTTATAATTAAAATCAAATGAATTTATAGAAAGAGACTAAAAATATGTGAAAATAGAAGTATTTGCACCTAATCCTTTTTAAATTTTCCTAATGTATATTTTATAATCAAGTTCACTCATTATTCTAAGCTGATATCATTTGAAATCAATTGATTAAACAATGAATTTTAAGATTATTCTAGTTGTGTTCAAATTAATAATGTTATTGGTCATCGGTATGTAAAAATGATCATAAAAAACATTTTCTAATTTATATTAACTTTATCTAGTTACTTTGGCTGACGAGAAGAAATACTTCCGTGTAGGCTATACGGAGTTCATTTCCCCAAAAGACTGCCAAAAAGGAACTAGAAAAGATCAGTCTAGAATTTAAACATGCTTAATCTGAAAACTTAACTTAATATTATTTGAATAAATGATCTCTTTTTCTGATCTCAAAATATTTTTTAACTTAAATTGAATGCAAACGATATTTAAAATCAATAATTAATACTAAATAGTAATAGTAATGCTTCGGTAATGATTTATACGTCACGGCTTCTTCATTCCTCAATTGGCTCACAAATAAGTATTAATCAGTCATTTGTTTGTCTGATTTTGTAGTGATGCCCAAAATAGGTGCACTTTTTATGAAAATAATATTAAAATTGTATTAAAAATTTCAAAAATCTGTGTCAAATTGAAAATAGACAAATGGCAATTTAGTCCTATTCTTTAACATAAGTCCTATTTGGGGTCTAGGTACATTTGGGAAAATATACAACTTGTGAAATTAAGGAGTGGGAATTTAAAGAGGTTTGAGTGTACACGTATTTTCTCGTCTTTCCTCTGATATAATATTGAGTGTTATTTTTATCCATAGCGGAAGTGATAATTTCAAAACAAGTTTAACGTAAGTGACTATAATATTATTTTTTAAATAAAAATCTTGATTTGCTTTGAGTCCAGTCTTTGAGATTTTAACCTCAACTCAAAAATAGTAACGAAAAAAGAGTGAAATTTCCTCCGAATTGGGTTTATAAAGGACCAGGAACAGTTTTAAATATAATCTAGTAGTCGATGTTATTAATGTTCAGTTTAAGTGAACTTTTCTTAGGCGATGATTATTTGGCAAATATTTTATAAGAAAAGTTCTATCATTTTATTTGTTTCGGTTCAAAGTTTTTGTTTCTAACAATGTTTGCAAATATTTTATGGAAATAAACAATGAAAATGTTATTTGAAGAAGATGATTCGTCATTGCTAGACTCGTTATTTCTACTATGTAATATTATTGATGTAATTTTTGTGCAGCCAGCAATTTTTCTTACATCCGAAACACATCTATCAATTTTACCATTCTACATTGTTTGATACTTCCTTTTTGAGCCTCAATTAATTAAAAATTCACCATTTTATGTACAAAGCGGAAGATTATTTATTTTTTCCAATCATTTATCAAGGTCAAAACTAATAATAATATTAACTAATAATTTGAAACTATTATTTTGAAAAATCAATCATTCTTTAAAAAATTAAACGTGCTCGGTCATCTATAAACTACGGGAAAAATTATTAAAATGTAATTAATAGCTTATCTCAATGTAATTGGAATCTAGACTAATATTAAATAAAATAAATCTAGATTAAATAAAATATGTGAAAAATTATTATTTAAATAAAAAAATGTGTTTTGATTACGTAAGTGATTTGATTAAAGTCAATGACCTTGATTTCGGTCAAACATTGATTGGTACAAAAGAGCAGACAATCAAAGCTTGTTAATTGTCAAAACAATATTAAGTGTTAACTCTGGCATATTTGCATTGTTTCACATGGCTAATATTAATTTGAAGGTCTTATTTAAGGCTTTCAATGAAAATGTAATTAAGTCTTTGAAAAAATTAAGAAAGATGCATTTATAATTAAACCTTTCTTTGTAAACAATTAAATAAAAATCGTGAAATTAAACTTGTTACATTTATCAAGATTATGTTAAAGTAAATATTGATATTGAGACCAGAGCTGAGGACAGGCTCTCAATAAAAAATTCAATTCTTTTTTTATTTGAAATTTCGATCAAAAATGTGACAAAAATTCAGTCAAATGTCAGTCAATTCAAGTCTGGAGAGAGAGAGAGAAAAACTTAAAAATGTCTTCCCTTTTGAATGAAAGACCAACCAATTAGTGGGCGGTTCCTGAGATGGTGGCGCCTCCTGTGCCACACCCCCGGCGGCCTGTATTTCGGCAATGATAGCCGCGCGAACAGTCGCCTCTCGTTGACGACGGTTTGCCGCCCGAATGGCCAGTAGTTCGCAGTGTCGTTCCCATTGATAGGCCACGTCTTGTTCTTCAGCCGCGAAAGACATCCAGATCTTGCGTCGGATCTCCTCTTCTGAGTCGGTCTTCGGTTTTGTATACATTTTGAATGTATATAAAATCGATTTAAATGTATTTGAATTCAATTTAAATGATTTGAGAATCAAATGAAAATTTTTGTTTCGAATCAAAAGTAAACACTCAGAATAGTGTTGCAAAACCGGGTCACACATTTTGTGGGAATTTTCCGGGAATTTCCGGGATTTTGCGGGAAAGGTCGGCAAATTCAAGAGCAACACTTCGGGATTTTCCCGGTTTGCGGGAATTGCGGGAAATTCGAGAAGTCGGTGTGATTTGAATGAAATTGGGTCTGCAAATGAGATGTGACATGACATGTGTGTGAAGTTCGAGGTTTGGATCAGCTCTTGAGGTGAATCCGAAGAAGGAATGTCAATTGAATCTTGAGTTGGAGTGGTGCGGGTATGGTATGGTGCGAGTCTAGATGCATGTGAAGTGAAGACTCTGATGTTTGACCCATCTTTTGGATCTGTTTGTTGCAAACGAAAGGTTTCTTTTCCCAATTGTTCGATCACTTTGCAGGGAGCCCACCACTGAGGCGCTAGTTTGCTCACCTTTTGTGGGTGATTGTCGGGCAGGCGATAGCGAACGAGATCTCCTGGTGTGAAAGCGGCGGTGGAAGCCTTGTCACTGCTTTCTTGTTTTCTTTTCTTTTGATCATTCAGTGATCTCTCATGAGCAAGGCGTCTGGCTTCATCGACAGAAGGTGCTTGAGGATCATCCGTGAAACCGAAATGAAGAAAACGAGGCGGGAATTTGGTGACATCGTGTGCCCTTTCATTGAGTGCAGTGACAACTAAACGCAAAAGTGATGACCAGCGAAGCTTTGGGTTGTCCGCTTGTGCTGTGCGAAGGCCTTGAATGATGTTCCCATTTGCGCGTTCACAAACTCCATTGGCTTGAGATCGATGAGGAGGAGTGAGCAAATGTTTCACTTTGTGTTGTTCCAAGAAATTGTTGAATCGATTCGATGTGAAATTGGTTCCGTTGTCCGAAAGGATTGCTTCAGGAGGACCGACAGCATTGAAGAGGTTGGACAGGAAACTGATTGTCGCTTCGGTTGTTTGTCTTTTGACAGCATTGGCCCAAATGTTTCGAGAGTGAAGATCAATGACAGTCAGAATGTGTTTTGCAGCGGTTGCTTCAGCGGCACAGCCCATTGAGATTGCATCAACTGCCCAGATGCGATTCGGTCGATCAGGCGTTGGCACAGGATTGAATGGACGGACCATTGAAACATTGGGTGCTTTGCTGGTTTGGCACACATGGCAGGACTTGATGTGTTTGATGATCATTGAGTCCCTGTTAGGCCACCAGTATCGCGAGGAAATGGATTGAATTGTTTTCTGAATGCCTGGATGGTTCTGTTCCTCATGGAAGTGATGAAGAGTCTCTTCGATTAGAGAAGGAGGAACAACAATTCGATTCGCATTTTTGTAGTTGACCACAACAAGTCCATCGACTGTCTTCCAATTCCTCAAATTGTAGGTTTGGATCTCTGATTGTTTAGCCAAAAGTTGATCTGCTTCGAGATGAGTGTTGACTGGACTTCTCGACAAACAGTCAGCCACTTGATTTGAACTTCCGGGTTGGTAGCGCACTGTGAAGTCATAGGCGCTGAGACGGACAGACCACTTGAACAGACGAGTGTTTGGATTCGACATGTGAAAGAGCCAGCGAAGACAGGAACAATCCGAAAGGACTTCGAGATGAGTGCCGTCAAGGTACACATGAAAGTGTTCCACAGCTCTGACCACTGCTAGACATTCGAGTTCGGGAGCGGAGTAGTTCTGTTCGTGTTCGTTGAGACTACTGGACCAGTAGGCAATGACTCGATTGAGTCCATCAGTTCCTTTTTGTGTGAGAACTGCTCCAAGATCTGCTTTGGATGCGTCAGTTTGAAGTGTGAACGGCAATGACTGATCAAAGATTGCAAGGATTGGAGGAACTGTGAGTTTCTGTTTGAGTGTTTCGAAGGCTTCTTGTTGTTCGTCCCCCCAATGGAAATCCACATCCTTTTTGAACAAATGTGTGAGCGGAGCGACTGTTCGGCTGAAGTTGTCAATGAAATGGCGGTAGAAGTTAGCCAAACCAACGAATTGTCTGACTTTGCGGACATCAGTTGGGACAGGCATTTCATTGATGGCTCGAGTTTTCTCTGCTGATGGGCGCACATGTCCTGCAGAGACAACATGTCCAAGAAATGTGACTTCTTTGACAAGGAAATGGCACTTCTCTTTTCTGAGTTTTACTCCTTCTTCAGCGAAGCGTTTGAAGATTTGTTGCAATAGTGAGAGGTGTTCGGCTTCTGAAGAGGTGTGCACAATGATGTCATCGAGGAATTGTTCAACCCCATGGCCGATGAAGTCTTCTAGGATGCGTCCGACTTCACGTTGAAAACAAGAACTTGAGTTTTTGAGACCCATTGGAAGTGTGAGCCATTCGAACTGACCAAAAGGTGTGACAAACGCACTCTTTTCCACACTGTCTTTGTGCAACGCTACATGCCAGTAGCCCCAGGCTATGTCGAGCGTTGAAAAGATTGATGAACCCGAGAGTTTGTCGAAGAGGTCTCTAATGATTGGAAGTGGAGTTCGTTCAGAGATTGTGACTGCATTGAGCTTCCGATAGTTGATGACTGGCCTCCATGTTTTGTCCGGTTTTGGAACCAAAAACATTGGTGCTGCCCAAGGAGACTTCGACTTGCGGATCAGACCAGCTTCGAGAAGATTCTTGATGTGCTCTTTGAGTTGTTGTTCCCTTACAGCAGAGCAGCGGTATGGTGGCAGAGCAATGGGTGCTGCATCCGGTTGAACACGGATGTAGTGCTCTGTGTTTCGAATTCGACCAAAATCTTTGTTGTTTTGTGCGAAAACATTTGTGTTTCCGAGAATTTGAGTCAACTTGTCATTTGTTGAAGTGTTCACTTGATTGTCTGATGCGATCAAGTGGTTGTTTGATTCGACTTGTCGAAAACCAAAACTCATTGTTTGGCACGTGTTTCCAAATTTGACTTCCAGTTGAGCGGCATGTGCGACATCAATTCCAAGAAGCATGTCGTGTTGGAACTTGTCAAGCACTTGAACAGGAATTCTGAAAGTCTTTCCTTGAATTTGGATTTGAGCATCGATAGCGCCAAGAGTTTGTGTTGACCCATCGATATGGCGGAGCGGTATCGCCCATTCGGGTTTCCACTTGAGATTCAATCGTTCAGCTGCAGATCTGGACATCGCAGTGATTGTTGAACCAGAATCGAGAAATGCCCGAAAAGGTTTGCCATTGATTCGAATGTCGAAGTGAATGAAATTCAATGGTTGAGCGAAAGCATTGCCATGACTGCTAGTGGTCGGTGCACTTGCGGTTGCAGTTGGAGCGGCAGTTGAGCCATTGATTTCCTTGCATTGTTTGAAGCGTGGACAGTCCCTTTTCCAATGAAGTTCTTTGAATCCGAGTGATTTGCAGAAAGGACAAGGAGTTGTAGGCGGCTTGGAGAAGTCGTACTGCACGAAAGGTTTGTCTTTCTTTTTCTGAAACCCTTTGTTTCCCTTTCTTGTGTCTTCGGTTTCATTGTGATGGACCTGTGGATCAGATCTTTTGTGCTTTGGAAAAGTTTGAGATGACTTGTCATTGACTGCTTCGATGGCGAGAGCTATCTCAAGCCAATGTTGTGTTGAGTGAGGCATATGGCCGGCGATTTGTCTCTTCATCGCATTGTTTGTGAGTCCTCGAGTCAGGAGTGCCACCTGATTTGCATCGCCTTCGCCAGCGAGATCCATGAGTCGCTTCTTTTCATTGAAGTAGGACTCAATTGTCTCATTGGGTTGGAGTTCGCGATCCATTGCTTCCATCAGATGATTGTGTGATTTGCGACCAAAACGTTTTTTCATTCGCAATTGAATTTCATTCCAAGTGATTGTGTCCCGAATTGGCCCGATTTCCCGGACTGCCCAGGTCATGGCATCGGCGGTGACATGTCGACAGAGTGCAAGAAGTCGTTCATGATGGGTATAGCCGGTGGTGACCATGTCGAACAGCCCAAACCAGTCTTCGACTTTGATGAGTGGATCGTTTCCCGAAAATGGATCACAAAGTCGACCAATTGGACGGTGAGTTTGATTGGTTGTGCGAAGAGTTGTCACTGGTTCCTCTTCTTCTTCTTCTTCCGTTCTGAAATCATGTCTTTCAAACACGTGGTTTGAGTTTGTAGTTTGACTTCCGGTCCGGACATGTGAGTTGAGAGGCAGACGAGCGCTGTGTGACACACGTGGCAGACGGCGGCCACGTTGTGAAGGAGTGCTTTGCCTCTGAGAAGAGTTGTTCCCGGAACCAGTTGCCACGGATGAGTTGGCACCCGATCTGGTGGACGGCATGTTTGAAGACAAAGAAAACGGTTGAAGTAGGTTTTGTTGAATGATTTGCAGAAGTGTTTGAGATTCGATTCTCTTCGACTGCGCCACTTATTGAGACCAGAGCTGAGGACAGGCTCTCAATAAAAAATTCAATTCTTTTTTTATTTGAAATTTCGATCAAAAATGTGACAAAAATTCAGTCAAATGTCAGTCAATTCAAGTCTGGAGAGAGAGAGAGAAAAACTTAAAAATGTCTTCCCTTTTGAATGAAAGACCAACCAATTAGTGGGCGGTTCCTGAGATGGTGGCGCCTCCTGTGCCACAATATTAAAAAGTGAAATAACTATGAAAGTTATTTTGATTTGTAAAGTGAAAGGCACTGAATTTAAATATTCGTTATATTAAGATAATTAATGTGACGATAAAAACAATTGATTTAATTTCAAGGATAGTGTAGCGAACGTGTGGTGAGCGCATTCTCCCTGTCCTCAAATACAATAGTAATTAAGTACATATTTTTTGGCTTCACTTTCATTAGTATTTAAATAAAAATGAATTTATTTATGAAAATCATTTGAATCGAGCACTTGATTAAAATAGAATAAATCAAAAGTTGTACCCCTTCTAAGTTTAACCAAATTTCAGAGACTATGTCATTGATGAAACGCCCGGACTATTTGGTCAGACATATGAATTTTATTGATAATGACCCTGTTCTCGATATTCTTCAATCTCTTGGCATAACAGTTGGTAATCATACTAACTTGACCATGTTGAAAGTTGACCCACATTGTTTATTTGTGGCTGAAGATTCTGACACTGGTAAGCTTTTACATTATTTACCAATATTATCTTGCTAAATTCTAAAATTTTTTCACTTCTGATACAAAATTCCTAGATTATTTTTTAAAAAATATATTATATTAAAATAATTTAATAAGATTGTTGATCAATTAAATTGTTCAATTCCTATATTTCGATCATGGTTATTACTAATAACTTATATCACTAGTGACCCTAGGGGGTTCAAAGGAAGGATAAAATGGCGGATTTGTCCCAAAATCGTAATGGGAATGTGTTTCAGTGTGTAAATTTCACTACCTCCCTTCACGAGGGGTACTTTTGGGGTATTTGTTGACAGTTCTAGGTTTTATTTTGCCAACTTTTCGATCCCAAGGGATTAATTTGAAAATACCCCTTTGCCCACCAGTGCTTACCAGTGATTTACAGTGATTTATATGTTTATAACTTATATTTTCTGTTGAAAACGAGACAAAAAATAATAAAATTAATTCATTTGTAGTCAAAATGGATTATTGAGAGACACAAAGTTTTTATATAAACCGTTAGTTTTGCTAAAAATGAATAATAAAAGCGAATCAATGGTTAGTTTTAGAGGTCAGACACGTGTAGTAAATGCTTCTTAACTAATTTATTTCAAATTTGAATAAATAAAAAACAAAATTTTAAGTTTTAATTAGTTTTTTCCCTGGAGTCATCAAAATTAGTTAATTTTCATGTTTTCTTTAATAAATAATTTCAAATAACCAAGGACAAATATTGGGCGTATGCTCGGGCTTCAATATTAACCGGGAGTTGGCATTTGTTGGCGAGTATGCAGTTTTGCCTCAATATCAGAGGTTTGGGATCGGTATTGCTCTATGGAAAAGGTGTTTAGAGCACTGCTCAAAGAGGAACTGTGCAATTTTTCCTGAACCCAAGTTGATCGCTACGGTCAGAGAGAAGTCTGGTTTTCAGGTGATTCCCGCCCGAAGAATGATTGCCTACTCGGGAAGGCCTCAAATCTTTGAGCTCAACAAGTATATCGATTATTGCGATGTTGAATATATCACAGGTGAAAATTATCTTGCTAATTTAGAATTAAAATGATTATTCTCATAATAGTGAAAGTGATTTATTATTAAAAATCATTTTATCTAGCTAAAAAACTTAAATTCTAGTGTACTTTTAAATCTAAAACATAAAGAGACAATTTAAATTATCATGCTAGAATTATCAAGATGATAAACATCTGTATAATTTGTGTTCAGTACATAACTTGGTTGACATAATCGAATATGACGAACAGATCACTGGTATAAACAGGGCCCAATTTCTTGAGTTGGCTATTTGTGAGCCAGGCACTATATCACTTTTGGCCAGATATATAGAGAATGGAAACATCGCAGGCTATGCCATATTCAAGACAACAAATGACAACTCAATTAGTCCGCAACCCCTCTATGCCAACACCGATGAGGTCGCGGAAGCGCTTACTTATAATGGAATCGTTAAGTTTGTCGGCTTTGATGGCCTCTATTTGGAGACCTGGGATGTCAACAGTGGGGCCAACTTTTTGGCTGAAAGGCTGGGCCTCACTGTCAGCAAACGTTTGCCCATTATGTTTACCAAAGAAGATTTGTCCGCTAATTACAAGAGAATTTATTTTATCGGACCTTCTAGTTTTTACCCCTTCTAAAGGGTGGCTTCTTATGACAGACAGTGGTATTCGTGAAGAATTTGCACAGAATTGTTATGAAAAACATAAAACTTTTATTTAAAACTTAGATTTATTTAATAATAAAAATATTATTCGTTATTTAATTTAAAGAATATTATATAAAACTATTAATTAATGTATTAATTATTATAAAATTAGTTCTCTAATAAAAATTGAATTTAAATTATGTTAGTTTTGATAAGAATGTCATAAATTTAACAAGGTGGTGTCTCAATTCAAGCTCGGCTTAAGGCAAGTAGGCTTAGGGCAAAATATTTTGGGAAAACAGAGCCATGAATTTCACAAACATTTTTTTGTTAATTATGAAAAAAGATATAAAATATTGTCTTCTTATATAAAAATTGATAATGATAATGGTTAATATTACCAAGATCATTGATAAATAAGTTAATTATTCTGATTAAATTAATTTTTCAATAGAAAAATTCTCTTGGTATTTATGGTAATGTAATTAATTTTTTTTTGTAAATATAAATTAACTAATATTACAAAAAAGTGTAAACCAATAAAAATATAAATTAAAAAAAGTCAAAACAAATTCATTCATTTGGAATATTATTATTAATATTGAAGAGAGAAAAGGGACAGACAGCTCCGTAATAGACTCGACACTCATCGACAAAACTATAATTTTGAAGACCATTTTCAGATTGTTTAACAAATGAGTTGTGGCCAACAGTTTGTGCGTTCATATAGTCTTCCAAATCATTTAATGATTCGTGAAATGAATTAATGCTTTCAATGTTTGAATTAAAATAATTAATAAATAATTAAATTCAAAAAAATTATTTCTTGTTTTAATCAAATGTTTAGACAAACTTACGTTAAAAACATGTCAAGTAATTCACCGAACAGTCCGGTTTTGGGTGCCATTAATGGTGTTTGTGATACTTCGCAGATTGCCCTCAAGAGACAACTCTTTCCTAATGAGGAGTGACTTATTTCAATAGACTATCCGATAAATAAATTTAAATATTATATAATATTTCCTTAATTTTTAAATTAATTGAAATTTTAATGAAATTATTTTCATTAAAAATCAATTGAACGCTAACCTTAAATAAAAGATTCCTGGCTTGTGCTCTGGTATCGTTTGCAAATTGACTTTGTAGCATAAGTCTGTGATTGTCCTTGCGCTTACTATAGCCAACAGACAGATTAGACTTAGAAGAATGAGTGGCAGAAGAATTAGAATTATAATTAATATTATCAACGCTATGACTGGTAGCAGCATCAGGATGAGTGCCAATATCACTGTGCCCAGAGTGTTGTTCACTTGGATTTGAACCGGCATTTGCGCTCAACTTCAGAAGGGCTACAAAATTAGTTTAAAATTAATGAAATATTCAAACAAAACCATATTTAGGATAAAAAAATATGTCGTAAATTAAGGGTTGTGTGTCACACAACTTGTGTGTCAACCCTTGTTGTTCATAGAAGTAATGGAGAAAATCAAAAGTTATTAAACAAGTTTTTATTATTATTATTATATTCACCCAATAATTGTGTTAACGAAGCACTAAATGAGTTGAAGTTTTTGGTCAAATGCTTTGTTTTTGAGGACAAAAACTGTTTGACCCAATCGGACATCAATTGAACCTGGGATTGAAACTTTATTTTTATGGGCAATGCAATCTTAAAGCCGGTGCCAACGCTTTCATTTAGATCCAGAGGTATCTCTATTTTAGGAGTAACCTGTAACTGAGCGTTACTGAACAAAAATAATCTAGTAAAAAAATAAAGGGCTCATCTTTAATTTCAAAATAAATAAACATATATTACCTCTGATAGCGTTGAGGTTTATGAGAAGGCTTTTCATTGCATTCTATTAGAGGACAGTTGTATTTTTCAACTGATTTCCCTTCAATAGAGAAAAACACTATTAAAAAGTCAAACAAATAATAGAAAAATTTTGATTTAATGTTTGAACTTTCTTTAATACAACCCATGTTTAACAAATTCACACTGGACTCAGAGAAAAGCTCATTTTTATAGGTTCTGAATCATCTTAACAACATAAACAACAACATAAAGTAGATATAGCCAAGAGGTAGAGGGTAATGCTAAAATTCAAATTGAAAGTTTTCAAAATACATTTCATAAATTCAAATTAGATTTATAAAGACTAATAAAAAAATAATAAATACTTATTCTGTTGAGATTTTCTAAAAATGTCATTTTAGACTCTCTGGTACCTCAATGTGATGGCCGAACTTGGTTATCCCTGTTTTGAAGGATGCCCAAAGAATGAGATTACTTAAAATATTGAGTGAATTGTTTTGCAGATGAAAGTGCAGTTTTTACAATGTTTTCATTTTAATCAAAAATTTTCTGTTTGAAGAGGACAAATGACCTTGGTATTGATTAATTGGTAAGTTATTAAAGCTTTGGTATAAGAATCTTATAATAAGATTAATTTACAAGCAGAGGTAAATAGCTTTTAATCAAGCAAATTTGGCTTAATTGTAAGTATTTGACTCCCCTTATAATTTAAAGAATTTAATTCCTCCCCTTATAAGCCGTTTCTTAGTATTGACTCGATTTGAAGTGTTCGTGTCAGTACCAGAGTTGTGTACTTTCTGTTTTCCCCTTTCTTCAATGATGTAATTATTTGTTTAACTGTTCAATAAAATGTATGTCTAATCTATGACTGCGCAAGGCAAGTTAAAGTTTTAAAAGGAAAGTTAAAAGGATAGTGATGCAAGATTTATTTTCAAGTATTTCTATAATTTAATGGAATTTTCCAAAAAAGTGCATTTACTTTAATATAACTTGGCTTTTAAAACTCGCCTTGCGGAGACATATTTTAATGATTATAGGCTCTAATCTATTTTTTAATGAAATTCAATACAATTTTGAACATCTCTATAATTGATTACACGAATGTGCAAGAAGGTACCCTAAATTCCACCTTAAATTTTCTGTCTAAATATATTCCCTCCCATAGTTTCGGTTCAAAGCTACCCCTAAGAAAATTTTGGAGAAAATAGGTGCAAAATCTATGCCAAAAGTGGGAACTGTACTGAAAAATGTGAACAAATTCCCCCTATTTTCAAAATTTTCGGGACCCCCTAATTTCAAGTATCCCTAAATGGATTCAATGCTCACAATTTTTTAGTATCAAAACAATTTACTTTTTCCCTCGAATCTAATGGAAAAGTTTTAATATATTATATATTAAATATAGTATTTCAAATGAATCGACTTTAATTTTTTTTGGTTTTTTTATGGAATATATCCGAAACATTCCCAAAACATAAATAATTAAATATATACAGTTGAGTCTCGATTCTATAGCCCTCGATTGTATTCCTATTTTGATTCTGTTCTCCAAAACTCAAAACCAAACGCCA
>JAQFZI010000827.1:0-12728 GCA_034695605.1 Eupelops occultus
TAAATATTTATTGAAATCATTGGCCGAAGATTTGCGCAAATTTTGAATCAACTGATTGTTTGATAAAACATATAAGAGATGGCACTCAATGTTAACAAACATTTATCAAACGTTGATATTATGATTAACTCTTGAGTCGACTTTAATTGGATTTAAATTAAAACAATGTTTCTCTGAATTAAAAGTTATTTATCCATAAAATGAGTGAAAAAAATGAAAATAAGAACTCAAATGAGACAAACCCTAAACCAGGGATTAAAGTAAGTAATGGTTTTTGTTTTGATTTTGTTTTGACTGAAATTTTATGTCAACAGAGATATCGACGCGAATCTCCCAAAGAGTCCAGTGATTCCGATGACAATTACGTGCCATACGTTCCCATCAAACAGAGAAGACAACAAAACAATCCCCCGAACAGTTATTCTCTGTCCAAATACGACACTCTTTCAACAGATGACGATAAGTCCCGATCGGGTTTAGATGAAAATAGTAGAAATGCCGAAGACTCGAACGCCGCCAATGGTGTCGACGAAATGGACGAATGGCGTAAATATAATATCAGTCTTTTGGATCAACACAACGAACTCAAGAAGAAGTTTGAACAAAGAAAAGAGAGTGCTATTGAAAAACAACTCAAAGAAGAGGAGAAGATATTGGAGAGCGTCGCAGAGAAGAAGGCACTGATGGCTGTCTCCGAATTGGCGAAAGGTATTCAATATTTTGAACCAATTAAGACCGGATGGAAAGTCCCTAAATATATACGAGAAATGCCTGAATCGAGACATCAGGCAATCAGAGAGAAGTACGGTATTTGGGTTGAGGGCGAAGATATGCCACAACCCATCAAAACATTCAAAGAAATGAAATTTCCTAAAAGTGTAATCAATGCACTCAAGAAGAAAGGAATAATTATGCCGTCCCCCATTCAGATGCAGGGTTTACCCGCTGTATTGTCGGGTAGAGATATGATTGGCATCGCTTTTACCGGTTCGGGTAAAACTCTGGTCTTTGTTCTGCCTCTTGTTATGTTTGCATTGGAACAGGAACTGTCTCTTCCTTTCCTTCGAGATGAAGGCCCATACGGTCTAATCATATGTCCATCGCGTGAATTAGCGAAACAGACCTTTGAAATAATTGAATATTACTGTAATGCTCTCAGTGCGAGTGGAATGCCTGCCCTTAGAGTCTGCTTATGTATTGGCGGAGTTTCGGTTAAAGAGCAAACAGATGTAATCAGAAGAGGTGTACACATAATGGTTGCCACTCCGGGACGACTAATGGATATGTTGGAGAAGAAAACGGTTGGTTTACACGTTTGTCGGTATTTGGTTTTAGATGAAGCGGACAGAATGATTGATATGGGCTTTGAAGAGGACGTCCGCACAATATTCTCTTATTTCAAGGGTCAGAGACAAACACTACTGTTTTCTGCAACGATGCCAAAGAAGATCCAAAACTTTGCGAAAAGTGCTCTGGTTAAACCAATTACTGTTAACGTGGGTCGAGCCGGTGCTGCCTCTCAAGACATTGTGCAAGAGGTCGAATACGTTAAACAAGAGGCTAAAATTGTCCACTTATTAGACACACTCCAGAAGACAGAACCACCAGTTCTGGTATTCGCTGAAAAGAAACAGGACGTCGACGCCATTCATGAATACCTTCTATTGAAAGGAGTGGAAGCGGTGGCCATTCACGGCGGTAAAGATCAAGAGGAGAGATCACGTGCTGTAACAGAGTTTAGAAAAGGCGAAAAGGATGTGTTGGTCGCCACTGATGTCGCCTCTAAAGGATTGGATTTCCAAGAAATCAAACACGTCATCAATTATGATATGCCGGACGACATCGAAGATTACGTCCATCGTATCGGTCGAACGGGTCGTTACGGTAAGCGAGGAGTGGCCACAACATTCATCAATAAATCAATCGATGAATCAATTCTTTTGGATTTAAAACACTTATTACTCGAAGCCAACCAAAAGTTACCGCCGTTTTTGGACGCACTTCAGTCAGAATCGGAAAAATACTTGGATTTGGGCGACGAAAGGGGTTGTGCTTATTGTGGAGGTTTAGGCCATCGCATCACAAACTGTCCCAAACTGGAGGCCGTGCAAAACAAACAGGCCTCGAGTGTTGGTCGCAAAGACTACTTGGCCAGTGGCACAGCCGACTGGTAATGAATTATTCTGTTTGGTCATCGAGTTATCAAAAACTATTTTTTGTTTAAATCATTAATTTTGTGAAAACATTGGACCAAAAGTTGTAATGAATGGCAAAACTTGTAAATCGAAGACATGAATACATGAGTGAAGTCGTGATTAGACTTTCATTAAACTAATGCTTTATTTTTGTATTTTTGATAATTGTCTGACAAAACGCTATTCGAGGGAAGAGTAGAGACAAACAAAAGCAAATTGAATGTAATTGAGTCACGCGTTTGACTATTCGGTAGCGCTTTTGACTCTATAGTCGAATCCAAATGAAAGCCAAATGTGTTTTGAGTGAAATGAATGAAAACTTGTTAAGCGAGTGCTCTTCTGAACCACTATTTCATAGACTTATTACTCTTTCCATTGTTATGGTTCACAACTAGTGCTTCCAAAAACTAAAGTTATTTATTTGGAAGGCTTTCGAAGGCCTCAGTTATTCCCAAGCGATGTGTGTACGGCAGAGGCAGGCATTACAGCACTGGTAGCCGACAAAGCAATTATCAATGTGTCAAACGAATAGACACCAAAACTTAAGCCCAACTGCTCTTCGAATCCAATAAAACATAAAACGTGTTGCATAAGACTATATAAGACACGGCACAGCCTTCTGGTGCCGCACGTATGACACCGGCTTACAATACCATAACATCATCTCTTCAGAGATCACAACCATATTATTGTTTAGATGACAACAAACCTTATAAACAGAAATTTTAATGGGATTACAATCGCATTGAAAAGATTTCGGAGATTTTCTCGTATTTGTGCCGCAAATCAACTGAATATAAGCCATTCTTTTGCTTCTCCTCAAAGCAAACACTAAAGAAGTCTATCATTTGTTTGATTATATTTTTATTCCTTAATTCCTGTTTTATATTCAAAATATAATTAAAGAAATTATTTTCATTTTTCGTCACATAATTACAATTTTTTGCTCAAAAACTAATTTTGTGTAGTATTTGAGTTATCGATCAAATTATTTGTCATAACTTTTAGTGTTTGCTGTGCTCTAAGCCGAGCACAGCAGCGGTCATCTATAGGTTCAGTTGGGGCTCATCTGAATAATAGATTCACAGAATTTCTTGAATTTTATCAAAATATTTGACTCAATTAAAGATTAAAAGCTTTTAGGAATTGAATAATCGAATTAAACTTACATTTCATTGAATTATTGATAATCAATATTCTTATTGTTTTATATATTTTCATTCAATTCAATTATTCAATAGCTTATTGACAATAGGTGTGTCCAAAGACTGGTAAATCTAACATGGGATATAAGTTTTACAAGATCAGTATATTTGAATTGATTATTTATAACCTGTCGATAAGATTTTACTCGATTCAATCAATATCTTAAATGTGTTTTATATCAGTTTTATATTTTATGTATTTATTGAATATTTAATTAATTTTCAGATAATAATTAATTTCTTAAATACAATATATTTAATGAAAACAATTAATTCGATTGATATTTGATTTAAAAATAATAAAATGAAATTAAATGAAATTTTTCCATAAAATAGCACAGAATATAAATACCTCTACAAATATAATAAATAATTTAGGAATTCTTGTCTGAAGGTAAATACGTTGCCATTTGTTGAATGAATGTGAAAACGAATAAAATTTGTTCATTAAATCCAACAAAAGTCGACTTTTTGTTGAAAGTCATTGCTTTCAATGATTTGCAGAACAATTGATTCGGTCGGATGTCGGATATCCCCCTTTAATGTTATTCATAGAAAATATTATTATTGGCATCACTTTTATTATGTAATTCACTGCAAAATAATTATTATATTATTATTTAACCTTTGATTTTATGTATCAAATGATTCACTTTTAGTTATAAAATGTTATTAAACTATAAAAAGTGTTATCAAAGTTATAAAACTAGTGAAGTAAGTTAAGTAAGCATGGTCACATATTAAAATAGTTTAAAAAAAGTTATTTGAATAAATATTTTATTGAACTCAAAATATTCTAATTTTACAAACTTTGTTAAATGTCTAAACTCATACTAGTGACCGGTGCCGCCGGTTATATTGGATGTCACTGTGTTTTAGGTCTACTAAAGAGTAACTATGAAGTGGTAGCGCTGGACAACTGTTCAAATGCTGTTCTTATAAATGGCCAAAAACTTCCGGAAAGTTTAAGAAGAGTTGAAGTGTTGGCCGACAAGAGATTAAAAGAGTTTGTTTTCTCTGATCTGACAAAAGAGTCATCGATTGACAATCTGTTCAAAAGATACGAATTCGATGCTGTAATCCATTTGTCTTCACTCAAATCAATAACAGAGTCGATTCCAAAGGCCTTTCAGTATTATAACAATAATATTAAAGCGACCCTTAATTTGTTGGATTCAATGAAAAGATTCGAAATTTACAATTTGTTATTCGGTTCTTCGGCTTCGGTTTACGGTAAGCCTAAATACTTACCGATAGACGAATCACATCCCACCGGTCAGTCCCTAACCAGTCCTTACGCTAAAAGTGTTTTTATGATCGAACAAATATTACAAGACTTGTGTGCGAGTGATCCCAAGTGGACAGTTGTGTCACTCAGAATATTTAACACTACTGGTGCTCATTTCTCTGGAGACATTGGAGAAGATCCGCCTACTGTTCCCAAGAATCTTATGCCTTACATCACTCAAGTAGCTATCGGGCGAAGACCTGAGCTAAGAGTATATGGCAGTGATTACGACACCAGTGATGGCACAGGAATACGAGACTACATCCATATTGAAGACGTTTGTGATCTTTTATTAATTGTTTTGAATAAAATGCTGTCCGAAGACTGGTTTCATTGGTATGTCTTCAATGTTGGCAGTGGTTTAGGACATTCAGTTCTTGAGGTCTGCCATATCATTCATGGCTTAAATTTGAATTATTTATTTAAATTTGTATTTCAATTGTTTTATTCAAATCTTAAGATAATCTCAATGTTTGAATCAACTTCTGGTAATACCATTCCTCATGAAATTACTGAAAGAAGAATTGGAGATATCGGTCAGAGTGTGGCCAATATATCATTGAGTGAAGAGATATTGAAATGGAAGCCAAAGCGAGGCCTTAAAGATATTTGTGAGTCAGCCCTCAAATGGCAAAAACGAAATCCAAAGGGTTTTGAACACTAAACAGATGTGTATTCAAAACATTTGAAGCTTTCAAACAGAAACTGTATTTAAGGTATTTTTTCATGAATTTCATTCAAACTTTTCAAAAAATGACATATTTTTTGACGAAAAAATAATTGGATTTAATATTTTTGATCATGTTCAAATCTCTTTCACATTTGCTATAATAGAATTTTTATCACTTGTTTTATATAAATTTCATTTCAAATGCTATTCTCTTGAGTTTCTTCTCTGAAATTTTCTTATACTTACTTATTCTGTACTTCAATTTAAGGCTTAATATTTAGATTATTTATCACTTTCTGTATTTGATTTCGAATCTCATTTTAAAACTTTTAAATTGAATTTTGATTTAAATGTAAACTAAGTCTGCATTTATTCCTCTCTTTTGGGTATTCTTTGAATTCTGCGAAATATTATTCAAAATTCTGTTTTATTTATTTTTCGCTTAAAATTATTTGTGAATCCAAACTATTTTAAGGATTGATAAGTGAATTAATAATATATTTATTTATGTTTAAAATCTATTTTCATCAATAAATGAGCTTAACATTATTCTTTTATATCCATGGTTATCTTTGTACAAATCAAAGCTATCTTTCAAGTATTGCTTATTTCTTTTGAATATAATATAAAACTTTTTATAAGTAATTGTAATAAACTTTTTAAATTCCAATTTACTGTCGAAATAAAAATTTCATAGATAAGACAAATTGAAGAAACAAGTATTAATTAGAGCAAGGCCAATTCAAAATTCATAAAATAAATGTTTTAAAATCATCAGGTAAAGGTATTTTATACATTAAATAGTAATTCTGTTCAGTGTTTTTCAAAAAATATTTAGTTTTATCTGAAAATGTTTTGCTTTTTTTAATGACTAAGTTTTAATCAATTTTCTTATTATTGATGTTATTTTGATGTCATTAGAAAATCATTTGATTCTATTGAGAGTTTTGGTCACATTTTTGCTCATTTTGTATAAATTGTGATTTCATTTCATTATTCCTTTTCATTGGTTTGATGTGAATGTCGGCCAAAGAATCTTAAAGTCAATCAATAGAAGTATAAATGGATCTGAAATAGGAGTGAATCAAATCTTCTAATCAAACGTTTGATGAGAAATACTGTTGGTTTCAATTACAGTCCTGTGTTTCGCAAGTAATTCTTGGATACCTCCCCTCTGTTTACGAAATATGTCGGAGTAGGAGAGACTGACTCTGAATAGGATTGGATGATATCATGCGTTCATATTAAGAGGGAGTCGATGTGCAAACATCAAACTCGGATATGACCACCACTTTTACCGATACGGCTTCGGGCCTCAATTAAGAAGAATACCCTCGAGTTTTATTAACTTAATTAAAATAAAGTCAAATATTTTTGAATTATTTTAATGAACGAAACATTAAGTTTTTGAAAGTTTTCTCCGAAACAAATAACTTACAAATAAACCAATTTTTCATATAATTAGAAAAAATTCTTTGAAAATATACATCAGTTTATATAATCCTTTTACGCAATGACTTAATTGATCTATTCTTGTATATTGAGATGAATTACCTTGATGTCTTTTATCTTCATTATCCTTCTTTTACTTTGGAAAAGAGTGTGAATCAAATTAATTTTGACACAAATTGTTTTGACGTCAAGTATTTGATCCCAACCTTTGAGGGAATCAAATAAAAGTCAATAAATTTGATTAAAAGCTGAAAATATGTGAAAATCGATGGAATAATTTTGTTTAAAGCAAGAGTTCTAATGGTTATTAATTTGATAAATTGCTTGATATAATTTGTAGGCATTAAGAGAGCTATAGTTTAATGATTAGTAGCGATGTTCTAAATACTGATAATGGCAGTAGAGATGGTGTGCCGGTACTGGCAGAGCAGACTTAGGCCTATTATCATTTATATTTCTTAGTGTTCGCTAACATAAGCCAACAGTAATCGAATCCCAAGTGTTTGTGCAGATATAAGACAACGGCATCAACTCATTTGCTAACCAATTAACACAATGTCAGGACCGAAATGAGTTATCGTAAGCTAACGACTCCCAAATGTATGCTCCAAATACTTGAGCTATAGTTGTGCTGATGTTGGCTCGACTGGCATTCGATACTCTGACCCGAAGGCAATAATAGCGTTCACTTTTACAACGCATCGGAGAGTTATAAAAAATGTTTGCATCCGATGGTCTGATGGCCTCTCATATAATGTTCGCTTCTTTTCATGTTTTATTCGCTACTATCAAAGCGCTCACATATGAATCTGCAACCACTCCCGGGAATTCCTCAAAAATATATTCCACTCTCTGTTGCAGATAACTTGATATCGCAATATATACTCAAAATAAACTCTAATACTAAAAGTCAAAACTGAAATCGAAATTTTTTTCAGCAAAAAATGGTTATCTTTGACTCTGATATGCACTCCATTGATGTAGAGATTGTCAAAAGTAAACGAAACACATTATACAGAATATCGACGTCAATATCACAACAGATATCTCATAAAAATTCTTCGCATTTATTATAACTTATACTCTATTTTATGAGCGAATCACAAACAAGAATCTGATCCAACTCTGAATCCTTTCAAAACTTTTCATTTTTTATACATTTTTGCTCTTTTCTTGAATAAGTCAAAGAGAAAAACGAATAACTTTTGATCAAAAACTTAATTTATTGAATCTAATACATAGTTTATGTGTTTATTTGCAACTCATTTTTAATTGATGTCAGTTTGAAATTTGTTTAAAAGTGGTTTCAAATGCTTTCGATTTTGTTGTTCACTGGAAAGTAATGGAAATGATATTCAAAATGAATATTAGATTGAATTAAATTCCTAGAAATCCATTAGTGCCTCATTCAAAATGTATGATCTGTTTGAGTGATTGAGTCAACTAAAAGGTAATTTGTATACATTTGACTTCAATATTGATTATTTTAAAAACAGAGATCAAAAGGGGATCAGTCGGTAAACGCCTCTCTGGACCCAAAAATTCGTTAAACACCCCAAAGGGATTTGATCCCAGGCAAGAGAGCCCTTCACTCTCTAAATATTCTAAATTTTCTTGTGTTGTCTTTGATTTACAACTTTCTAGAGATTCAATTGTAAGGGGTGTCGGTGTTAAACGATATAATCTTAAGATTTATGATCATGACAAATCTTGTGGGTTCCTTACAATCAGTAGGTATTCTCGTGTGTGGTGCTTATAATGTAAATTGATCAATTATTGATTCATTGATTCATTTGTAATTATAATTGAAATAATAGTTAACTATTGATTCAAATGAAAAGTTTTAGTGAAAAGCATTAGTTTTTATTATTAAAATGCTTTCAATAAATCCTGAATTGAATTTAGTTTTATTCGATAAAATGATTCAACAAATCGTTGCCTTCAAACAAATAAAAATTGATAACAAATAGAATTTATAAATTTTTAAACAACGATACTATCTCAAATTTTTATAATTCAAAGCCCTGGAAGCCCTTTATTGGAAATAGAGTTTATCCCAGTAAAATTCCATTCCATTGATAAAGGTTTGTCCATGCTGCATTTATTATGCGTGGTGTATATGAAAACATTGTTATATATTAATATAATTAAATTAATTTCAATTAGAATCTTATCGAAGTCATTAATCTCTTTACGGTCTGATAAATAATATTTTTTCATTATTTATTCGAATGAATTCATTTTGTAATTGAATTAAAGAGCAGTTCTCTGACTATAAGCCTAAACCGAAAACAAGTCAAACAAAAAGATTATATTATTATTGTTTTGTTGGACTTTTGTAGGAATGAGTGAAAGTATTTCTAATAATTTTCTTTGAGTTTACTTTAGAAATACTTAAATCTATATAAACTTTTTTCTTCTGTAATAAACTGTTTGGTGACTATGTTTTCTCTTTGATGTAAGTATTGGAGAGTTGGCTACTAGTGATGTGCACTGTATGCCAGACTGTGCTGCAACACTCATTTCAAGTGAATATATAGCCAAAACAAACTACATCATTTGTTGCACAAACCCGTTGGGATCCTGATGTTCATTAAGCTTCGGCCCCAACAAAGCCTCTCGAGTATTGGCAGTACCGCTCCATCCACTCTATACGGTGTAGCCCTTCGGTAAAACTGACTTCTGATATATGGTTTGGTATACAGTATTTGGTGCGTGAATAACATCGGCATCAATACAGACACAAAGTTTGCTGTTCTTTAGACCAAAGTTTTAGTTTTAGTCAAAGAAAAACTTACTTTTCTATCGTTAGTCAGAAAGCCTTAGACTTGGCATCAAATAAAAGTATAGCACAAACTTAACCGAGAGCTCAATCAGGCACTGACTCTCTCTCCTTCTTGTTTATCAGTTGTCGGTCCCAAAGCAAACAGACGTTTCAGCTATGATTTGACAGATGATTCTGTTGTGTATTCATCGGAACAGGTCATGGATACGAAATCAAAATTGATATCAGCGCCAGCACAGTATCACTACTGAAACAATGCTAAATAATGCATAGAAGGCCTCATCCGTTTTCATTTAGCAGATGACAGGTCCGAACCAAACTTAAGATAAATGCCTTTTCGTCATATTCTGAATCAAAGTGAGTCAAACACTGCAAAGAATTTATTTTTAATGCCAAACATCGGCTCAAAAACTTATTTACAGACAAAACAGAAGTTTAACATCGATTTGAGCGCCGGTAAGCATACTTTGTTACAAAGCCTCTGAGTCTTAGCCACTGCTTCCCCAACTCTTGTGCTCTTTTGTCAACCGATTGAATACAAGAGAAGCAAATTTCCAATAAAACTGTGAAAAGGGAATCCAAAATTCAATAATAAGTCTTTTAAATTGGATTACAAAGTAGTCTAACTTTAGTTATATTTCTCCTATTTTTCAATATTAGGTTTACTTAATATAATATTCAGCACTTCTTAAATGTGATTACCTTTTATTAGAATAACTGAATCTCTCCAATCATTTGATCATTTTATGCATATTTCTCTTATTTCATATCAAGAGCTCTGCGTTTTATAGCACCGATAGAATGAACAGATGGATGGATGGGTCCAACCATAGAGACGTGAAAGCACTGAATGATCACTGATTAAGACTATAACTACAAAAGTTATAATTTATAAAGTTTTTTGTTTTAATCGAAATTTGCATTAATGTGAGCGAAAACAAACCACTCTCTTATGAATTGGATTTAATATTTATTAGAAAAGCGAACCGAAAAAGTTTTTCCTTAAATTAACATTTAATATAAATATTCATATTTGAAAAAGTTATCAGAGAGTAGGAAAACATAAGATTAATTAAGTTAATACTTATTTCAAAATCATATTAATTTCTCAGAGGAGAGGCTTATAGGAGAGGTTTATATATCATTTGGTCTACTCTCTTGCTCACTTAATAATTATATAGTCAAAAACAGTTAAAACTTTCGCTTTGAATTCACGAGTTTCACACAAATTCAAGTTTGGAGTCAATACTATTTATTGACAAACATTTGAACAGAATAGTGAAACTTTGCAACAGGACTACTCAGTCTTTATTCTGATCTCAATTTCAAATTATTGTTCTTTCATCAAAACTATTTTAGTCTCATTTGTATTTATAAATGTCTTAATCTGTGGCATCAAAAGTATGTTTCAAATTGTTTTAAAATTGTCCAAAAAAATTGTTTTTAAAATTTTTATTAATTTGATGTAAAACTTTTGTATTGAAAAACAGATTCTATTGAAATACAATTAATATAAATAATAAAATTTAATCCAATAATAAGTGTTTTAAATTGAATTAGAAAGAGTCTAATTTATTTATATTACTCCAATTTTCCAATATTTAGTTCAATTAATATAATATTCAGCACTTCTTAAATTACCTTTTATTAGAATAACTGAATTTCTCCAATAATTTGAATAATTTTTGGAGATTTCTCTTATTTCATATCAAAAGCTCTACTTTTTGTAGCGCCGAATGAACAGATGGATGGGTCGGAGAATAAAGAAGTGAAAGAGCACTGAATGAGCAATGGACGAACTGCAAGTGAACATCTAACCAGTCCTAGATTCTAATGAAAAGGGGAGAGGGAGAGAGATTGCTGCCTAATAAGACAGTGCAATACAAATTTATTTCGATGAACAGCCGATAATGACATCGAGTTCATCAATGCAATGACCCTAATGTTGGAGTGAGTGCCGATCCATCGTATGATTGCAGTATTGGTGAATTGGGAGGTCACTTATCTCACAGTTACATAGACTTTCTGGTGGGGCTGAGCTCACGCGGATCGTGTCACGCATCACTAACACCTTTGCAATTGCCTGACTGTCATGTGCTCCCAATGTACTGAATCGAGTGTTCGGATAAGATATCCCTCATTGAAAACAGACTGCATTTGGCCTCTCTATCAAATATTTAGCACTTCTGGGTTTTGGGCGCATCACTGCTCACAACAGAGAATTGCTTTCTATTGTATTGACTTCTACTCCATTCCCTCCTTTCCTCTATTGATCACTTTTAGCAAATAATTTATATTTTTATATATTTTTGATACACTTTTGCACATATTATTATTGCCGGTGTTTATAAGATTTTATAAATTGGCATTCATTGTGCGCTACCACTCTTTGACCCGGATTTGACATTCTTTTAAACGAAACTTGGACTGTTTAAACTGAATACTTAATCCTTTAAAAGCTTAGATTAATGAATGCTAAGAATAGGCATAAATATAGACAAAAATCTACAGTAAATATAACTTTAGCTTCAAATTCTTGGAATACAATTAAGCGGTGACTGCCTAGTGCCCACTTTGCCCCTAGCCCGTTTTGCGCCAACCAATCAGAGGACCAATTTTAAATTATGAGCTCGTGGTCAGTGAACCAATGTTTTTAGGTGTCAACAAACCCCAAAACTCAAAGTTTAAAAATAATTATCTAATCATTGATTGCTTAAAATCTTTCAGAATTTAACTAATTTTTGCTATTTTTTAATAGACATTAAACTCATTTTAATGTAGACCTAAAAAGGGAAAGCTGTTTGTGTGCCACGTGATACGCAAATAAAAGTTATATCATTGTGATCCTTGTTTAAAGAGGAATAAGCATGCTAAATTTTATCTGCGTATGGCCAATGGCCATAATCAAGGTCCGAAATGGCCACTTAAAGAAATCGAAGGAAAGCTTATTTTTTTAAAGAAGCAATTTGTAATTTAGTCAAATTAAATTTGAAATAAAACCTTACTCTATTAAACAAGTTCATTTTCAAAGTTGAATGTCAAATATGACTAAAAATTAGTGATGTAAATTTCAGTGAAATGATCAAACGAGAGTGAAATTTCAGTGAAAGCTTCGAAATAAAGTGAAAGCTTC
>JAQFZI010000828.1:0-12725 GCA_034695605.1 Eupelops occultus
GAGAGAGAGAGAGAGGGAGAGAGAGAGAGAGAGAGAGAGATTGCATTAAAACGGATGTAGTCTCTGAATAGACTTTAAGAATGTGTATAAAATCAATTGCAAAGGATTACATCATCGGTATGAGTGACTAAAGTAGTCAATACAATTGGAAGTCAATTCAAAAGGCAATACAATGGGAATTCATAACATTTCATAAGCATTACGTTAGAGTCTATGAGTTTTGATTACATTGAAAATAGCATCGATTAATAGGATGGATAAAAAGTTATTAATCAGAGGTCGTCTCAAATTAGATTATTTTCAGGTTTTATATCATTTTATCTGAATTTAGTTGAGTTAATAAAAATGACTAAGAGCAGTCAAAGTTCAAAGTTTTTGAAGACTTAAGTTCTAGAACTTTTGAGGCAGAATCGGGTATAGTATGCCCTTTCTCATCTCATCATATTAAATGGTTAAAAATTTTGGTAATGCTTTTTAAAAATACAAAGAAAATGATTAATAATTTTCTGAAGTGAACTAATTTCGTGTCATCTAATCGATGGTCATCTTATGTAAACAAAACGGACACAAATATATTCTGTGCTTCGAATCCAAAGCTAAAAGAATTGTTGACTTCAGACTAAATCCAATGAATAAAATGCTGTCTAAGAGTTTGAACAAAAGAAAAGAGAAACCATTGAAAAGGAAAGGAACAAACCGTAAACATTGTCTGTGAAAGAAATTGTGACATAAGTTCTCTTTATTCCTATTCTTCTCAATTGAATTCTGTTTCGGCACTGAATTAATATATTTTTGATTTTCTCATTTGGTTCTCCAAATCTTTATTTGTGGCCACAACTAAAAAGAGGACATAAAAAGCAAAGCAAAGATCAAATGTAAATACATTGCTTTCAAGAGATAACAACCAAAAGACTAAATTCACAATTTGTTTAACGCTATAATTGGTTTCAATAATAAGTATTGACTTCACTCTATTGATCCCAAAATATATTCCGTTCAATAATTTATCTCCAAATTAGTGGCGATGTTTTCAAATCAAATTGAATTTTGGCCAAAAATAAATTCTTTTGAATTCTTAAGAAATGGATTCTTAGGAAGTGTTGTTTATTTTCAATATTGAGAGTAATTCATGAAATATTAATTCTGTTATACGAGAACTGAATTCATTACTCAGTCTTTTTGTTTGGGAAATACGATATGAATTGAGTGACAAAAAATTCATAAAATATAATAATAATAATATATTTTAAGAGAAAATATGTAAAAAGTGACACATTTTGACAGTTGAGTTGAGTTGAGTCCAATTGAATTTATTCCGATATCTGAAATGTCAAACAACAAAATTGAATAAAATATTAAATTGATCATTCATCTTCTTTATCCACAAATTGATATAAAATCAATTAGTTTAGTTTAGATTTGCTTTTCTTGAATCAAATTGAAAATAAATTTATTTGAAAACAATTTTTTTGAAGTCAAATAAATTTTCTTAAGAATAATAAAATCGTTTTTCCCACTCAAAGCGTTTTTTGCTGTTTTTGTCACTTTTGAGCTCTACTTTCGCCAATTCTTTTCGATTTAATTGAAAATTGAGTCATACTTTGCCTCAATTCTGGAATTTATTGCACAATGTTTTCGATAAATTTCATAGTTTATTACTTTTAACAAATCATTTAAGTCACAAACAGTGCTGTCCTGTGTGTGTCTACTCAGCACAAACTCATTTTAAATCAGAGAATTTAAGTCAGGGATAAGCAAGCTCATCAACTTTAAATTCTCCACTTTATTTTGCTCCGTTTGAAAACCAAATAGTAATTGAATTTACAATTATAATTGAGTTTCAATTAAACAAATAATACCTTGCAATTTAAATAAAAGCATTAAAATCTTGATTTAAATTTTACGATTACAACAATGAGAGTAAAATATGTCAAATAATTTGCCCAAATTGTATATTTTCGTTCCTTCAAAAAGCTCACACCCCTTCTCATCCCTGATATAAATGATTTTTTTGTTTGTTTGATGGCATCTGATCTTAATAACAATAAACTAGGTCTATTGGTTTATTTGACTTTTACTTGACAGCAAATTTTGTTAGCCTATAGCCTAACCCAGAGATTCCCAATTCTTCATATATTTTTTAAATGATATAAATTATCTTGTTAATCGTTAAATCTTTACTTTGTAAGTAAAATCGTTTAAGTTTAATTAGATGAACAGCAGGGTATTAAACATTAATGGCTACTAGTATTGGGCTAACGCTTGAATTTATATTTGGGAGGACGGAATTGATATAATGAAACCATCAAGGATAAACTATCGTTGGCCTGTATTTGATTGATCTGGTTTAGCTTGCTTTTCTATGCTCATTGAAACGTTGAAAAGTGAAGCTTTTTTGAGGAATTGCTTACACCTCTGGTTAACAGTCTTTAGATTCTAAGAAGTTTTCAAAAAGAAGTCAAATTTTATTTTTAAAGCCATTAATTTATCGATAATTAGTTTAAAAGAGTTATTCTGTTAATGAAGACATTAATCATATTTTGGCCTAAAAGACAACATAATATATTAATTGACCTGATTATTTTTGTGGAAATTCATTTATGCAATAAACACATCATTTACACCAAATAATGTCCAAATTTTTGAAAAAATGTTTTAAAGGCCTGCGATATTCTGTGCTCAATACGTTCATCACTGATATTAACATTTTATGAAATCAATGTTCAAATGAGTTGATTTCAACACAAATAGTAAGCCTTTCTTTAGTGGCGATAACTTATGGCAAACACATTGCCATTACGTATATCACATGCATTTGGATTTACGATCTATTAATCACAACCCAATGCGACAGCTCTGGTAGAAAATCAGAACACAGCCTCACTTCGATTTAGTGCGACCACCTCTCAGACCTACCATTCCTTCAGTTTGCAAATCACAACCAGAATTGCAATTCTGTGAACCTCTCAACCAGATTACTCACAATATACAAAATTAATTGGTCTTGATGCTTTCTACATTGTATTGATTTAATGCATGTTTAATATTCTTTTTGGCTCTCATATTACAATCTATTATTTCCAAAAAGAATATCCAGGATAATAAATATAACATTAATTAAAACATTTGTTAAATAATATTTGTGTCAATTAATTGATAATTAAGTAGAGATTTATTCAAATTTATTATTTGTTTGGTTATACTTTCTATCGATCAAAACATTTCAATTAATTTCGATGAAAACATAAATATTTGATCCCCAGAAACCAAATGTTATTTAATAGGTTTATTGAACAATTAAATAGGTTTACTAGATGATTCCCTCGACTAATCAAGTGTTTCATGTGATTCCTTTTGATAAAAAAATAAAATGACCCAATTTTTCAGATTTCAATTACAAGATTCCCCTACAATTTGAAACTTAAAACGTTGGCTGAAATTCCATTAAAAATTAATTAAATTGTAACTAGCTTTGATTTCAGTCGATTAACATTCCAAGATCATCTTTCAAAAAACTACTTGATTTTTTTTACTTATTTTCAAAACTTAAGTATCAAATATAAAAAGAGAGTAAATTTTTTAAAAACTCTTTTTATTGGAGTTTATTATTAGAAATATTGTTTTCAAGACATGATTTGTGCGACCAATGAATGGAATTTTTTCTATTTTCCAGAAATAGTTGAAAACTTAGTTAATTGGCTCGAAATAGAGAATAAAGGAATGGCAGAGAAGAAGTGTGACTCGTCTTCAATGGAGTCCTACAGTTGTGATCATTAACTGATTAGTCGCTGTCGCGGAAAAAGCGATTTTCAAGCGATGCCTCTCTTGTAAGCCATGACTTCTTTGGCTTCTTAGAGAAGTTAAGTGACGTGTTTAAGGAAACAAAACACAGATATATCGGGAGCTGACATTCAGAGCATATACAGACAATGCTTTTCTTAGCTTTAAGATTATCTACAATCAGATTCTCTTTGAAGATAACTCTTTTGAATTGATTCCAAATTAAACTTATTTATTATTTGAATGTCTTATAATATGATAAAAGTGATGACTCAGTGATGACTCCATTAAATTGATTCGTTATTTCAACAAAAGGACATTTATTAAACTAATTGATTATTAGGAAAACCATTTTTTTGCTTTATGTCCTATAAAAAAGATATTGTATTCTTGGATATAGTATTTATGAAATTTGAGACTTACTGTCCACTTAATGGATGATAATATTTATACAAGAGTATTGTTTTCTAAGGTTTAGTGGCATAACATCTTAAGTATTGTAATTTTATACTTTGATTTAGTGCTAAATAAAAAGCAGTGTTTTCTCAAACATTTTGGTCGACATTACAACTGAATAACGTCTTACGACAAAAAGAGATCCTTTTTATTATTATTATCATTAACTGTGAATTTTGTGCCATCGGTTGTGCATCGGTTGCCATACAAATAGGAATTCTCAAAGATTTCAGATTCAAAGAAACCTCTTTTGACTCTTATTTTAATGTATTTTGAATTCAAAATACTTTTTTTACTTTTCATTTGATTGTTAAAAAAGAGAGACTTTTTTATTTCGATAAAAAAAATTCAATTTCCAGTTATTATATGTTAACCGAAAAACTCCTCTTTTTAAAGACATTTCTATTACATATATCGATATAAATATTTAATATTTCCATTTCATGCGATGAAAACATTTAAATATTCTATTTTGAAAAAAATAAATTTTATTCGATTGAATTGAATTCACACTTTTTCGTTATAACTTATTAAACTTATTTCAACAAGAATAGATTTGTACTTCAATTAATTGAATCTGAATTTGATAAGAATAATGAAGTATATAATACAATATATTATTATATTTCAAAAGTTTGGAAACAATCATAAGGATTTGATTTAGAGTTGACCAAGATACTTAAAGTACGGTACCGAGTTTCAAGCCAAAGCTGGATGAAACAAAAAGTTGAAAATATTACAGATTATGGTCACTTTAGAGGTTGACCTAGGAAAATGATTTTTGGATTTTTCGAAACCTTATTTAATTTAGAATCGATCTACCTTGTAATCTTTTCAACTTTTTTGATTCCTCCAGCTTTTGCTTGAAACTCGGTAACGTCCTTTAGGGGTAAATAGGGTTGGAATAAGCTGGTCATTTTATTTTTATTATGATCTAAATCAGGTCTGCCCAAGGGTTTCTTAAATACCCCCCTAGGATTTGGAAAATTTTTGGCAAAACCCCTTAACTTCGAGGATCTTGGGCAGCCCTGATCTAAATAAATCTCAATTTAGTTTAAATTGTCCCATACTGGGTTGATTTCATTTTAAAATGGATAAATTGTGATGAGCAAGATTTAACTAAGAACAAATTGAAAAGTTGGCAAAAATGTGCTTTGGTGATTTGATGGCCAACATTAGTTCAATTGAAAAATTACTTAAATAATTGAATTCAATACTAATGACTAATTAGTAATTAGTGTAAGGAATTGATGGACAAGAATAGTATTAAGTGAAGTCCATTATTGTTGACAATCAATTCCTTAGATATTTATTGGAATTTATACTATTGACGAAAGAGAGGAAAGGGAAAGAACCGGTCAACAAATAATTATCGATCGGTTAATTCCATCAAATAAATCGATATATTTTATTGTTTGGCGAATACAATATCACTACTGACTACTCGTCAGCACATCGTTTGTGAACAAAAGGTTTCTTATTTTGCACTCAAAGTAATAGAATTCTAAAGAATTTCTCTTTTCTTTAATTCTAAATAAAATGAAGAAAAACCCAAAGAATTGTTGAAAATATTCACTGCTTTTCATTGAAATAGAAATAAAAAATATAATTTATTTTCAATTTTAAAATTACTAATGAATTACATCTTATGTTTATAAAAAATAAAATTAAAAAAAATATTAAACTCTAATACCCTTTTTCGTAATGTTTTCAGCATTGTTTAAATAAAAAGTATCTTGCACTTTACTTTAAAATTAAATTCAAATGAGCTCTAATAGTATTCAGGCTGTGGTGCGTCCAACTTTCAAAAGGATTGTCCATAAGGTTTATTTAATATCTTTTGATTTTTTCAATACAATCAAATAACATATGTTAGTCCATAGAAAATATTTTGGGAATCTTGCAAGAGCATAATTTTAGTTTGAAACCTTCGTTAGTGTCAAACATTTTAAAATTCAAGGATAATCAAGGAGAGTCCAAGTATATCTGGTAACTCTAATTTAGACTCTTTTAAAAGAATTTCACTTTTTTCTGTTGTAAGAAATCAATAAAAGTTGAATCGGGCTCTGAATGGTTCGGACGTAAAGAAAATGACTATAAATAGATTCTTTCATTTGAATGAAGGCTTAAACTCATAGAAAACTATTGAATGATATCACATATAATACTGAATATAATTTGATTTTAGTTTTAATTACAGCGATTAACCCTTTTGTCATTAATTAGCCTCAACTGAGACGACGCTCTAATTATAATTAAATGAAATGAGAAGACATTTAGATTAATATATAACTAGATTACTATCAATCATAATTAAAATTGATAAAGATCCATTCGTGATAATTATGTTTAGTTTATAATACTTCATATAATTTGAATAAGAATCTATTCATTCTTTTCTTGCTTAAACAATCTTTGTAATCTATCAAAATACATAAATTATAATTATCTAGCCAAAATTTTTAGCGAATGTTTTTTTTAAAAATTTTATATTCAACAAAAGATTGCTTTTGAAAGTACCTGAAAATTGGTTGTCATATAATAATAATAAAGTGTTTTGTGTCACAAATTCTTTATCGATATTCTATTCAAACATAATATTCAAGAATTGATCGAATAATAAGATATTAATAATTGAATTGATTGATGAGTTTTTTATCGATTTTTCAATTTGTTTCAATTTGTTTAATTTGCAGAGAGTTTCGGACACATCCAAGCAAATCAGTTTAGACCCTCCGATCTGGTCTTTGGCCGATTCGGTCTTTGAACTATTACGAGAACAGCACTGGTTCGATGCCATACTTCTGATCGATGACACCGTCAGCTCTGATCTGTTCAGTTATAGACTCAGCAATCTCTGCAGAAACTCTAAGGACAACAAAATCATAAGTAAAGTCAGTTCTGTGAGTCCTTCCAATAAGCTTATTGAGTCCAACGGCCAAATCAAAGATGTTTGGCAGAACCTAATGACCATTCAGTTGTCTGGAGATCTCATTCAACGGGAGGTTAGTACTCATTAAGTACTCATTAAAACAAACATTATTTTATTGCAAATATAAGAACTTAACAAATAATTAAATTTTCTTATGTTTTGTGGGCACACCACAAATGGTGTACAACAAATTAATATAATTTTCAATCAATAGTTTTACTTACGAATGGCTGAAATTCAGACGAGTCATAGACGGGTAGTTTTAGTGCATTGTGACCGTCAAACCAGTGCTCGTATTGTCAACACTGCCAGAAGTCTTGGATTATTCGAAGGCCATAAGATTTGGATTCTTTTGGATGGTCTGATCGGTTCTTCGGAGATCTTATCGCCGACTTTATGGCAAGACTTGGATTTGCCGAACGGAATGATTGCCTTAAGACATAGAGCTCAACACCAAAATGACATCAAAACGCTTTCATCAATTATCCAATTAGTCGGTCGGACTGCTCTGAGTGCTTATAAAAATTCCAGGTTTAGATTTAATACTAGTGACATGAAGAATGGGTCCATACCAGAGGTGAGCTGTTGGCATAACACTACTGCCAGTAGAAGACACTTCAATGATGTTATCTACAAGTAAGTTATTTGCTCTGATTTATCCTTGCTTCAAAAATGTTTGACTTTAGATTTGTAACTCATTATTAATTTAATTTTGTGACAAATCTTTTGCAATGAATTTGAAACAAAAATCTTTAGTAATTTGAGTGAAAAAGTCATTGAAAGTAATCAGTGATCCGAAACATATTTGACTCATTACTTCCAAGCTGTTGAACTCTTCAATTTTGTCTCTTAAAATCGATTCTAGAAATTTATGACAGAACTGCTCTATTAAAAAACAGGACAATTTTCAAATTACAAAAAAAGCTTTTTAGAAAATCATATATTTTTAAAACTATAATAATGTAGAGAACATAAGTCGTAACACAACTCTCATATTAAGCCTCTCTTTTGGTATCATTTCTTTTATAACAAACTGAGAGAGGATTTACTGTTTTTTCTCTCAAAGCATATCACTCGGCTTTAAATTCTACTTTTGAGGTATTCTTTAGAGACAACACAAGACTGTCCTCACAATCAGATTAAAGAGAAGTTTGATTGAAATTTTATTTTTATTTTTGTTCAAAATATGTAAACACTTTTATCTGTTATCCCATTCAGTGCTGTATTTGTCTGCCGTTAAAAATGAGTTCAATTAATCCTGAATGTGTTGAAATTTATCCGGATTCTAATATTTATCTGTTTATTCCTTAAACAAAATAATAACGACCAAGCTCTTTTTTTTGTTTAGATCTCCAAAGGATTTGCAGGATAAGTTTTAGATTGATTTGTGATAAATTGCATTTTGTTGTCAAGCTTAGTTTAAATACAGGTAAAAATTCCAAAGAATTTGTTAGAATAAAAGCGCCCTGAGCTTATATCCCTGTGGTCAGGAACCTTAGTAACTACTGATCCGATACAAAATATACTTTTCGTTTGTCGTCTCTATTCCTTCAGTGAAAGAGTGAGGAAGTAATCCTTTCTATAGATTTTTTGTATGTGTGCTATCGATCCGAATATTTTGGGATATTTGCCAAACACTGTTTTGGCTGACTTTCACTTTATTCAACTTTATTTAACACATTTTTATGTTTGGAACAATTTAACAATTTTTTCCCCAAATATCTCAAATAAAAACACTTTAATCTAATTCTTAGTTATCAACAAATTTTAATTTCGGAAACCTTTCGGTTTTTTGTGTAAACTATTTTTTTTAATTTCATTTATTTAGTCATTGATTTAGAAATGTTTTGAATTAATTAATTCAATTCGTAAATTGTATGCAAAAAAAATGTAAATCATTTGTCAATAATTGGTTTAATTTTTAATTTAACAGAGAATTAAGGAAATGGTTGACTCCATTATCAACCATTAAATCGAATCTTTTATGCAAATCCAAAAAAAGACTAAACCATCTAAAGAATGATTTACTTCATATGCCAGAAGAAACGCTTTGGTCGGCGCCGACTTTTGACATACTTAACCTCATACCTGCGCCCTATGACCCAACTGATAAGGAATGGAAAGTAATCGGAAATATTACAAAAGATAATGCGACCATTAATACCATCCGATATATCGGTCACACCTCTGATGCGTTTTCGAGCGGAAAACATAGGTTCAGAATCGCCACTAATATTGCGCCGCCGTTTGTCATCGAATCGACTAAATTAGATAATAATACGTGTCTGACCGGAGACTTTTGCCTTAAGGTCAGCCCAAACTCTATTTACAACTTTAGTTTGTCTTTAAGTTTGAGATAATAGTATTATTTATGAGTCAATTGATATCAAATGAAGTATTAAATAAATAATTAACTTTAGTTTCGAACTAATATTTGTCACAAAGTTTTCACAATAATTGAATCGATTGTTAATTAAATATCGAAATTAACTTATTTTATATATAAATATGTTTTTCAATCAATAGATTGAAACCAATATTCGCGACGATTTGATCGCAATATTCACAGACTTTCGATCAAATAAACGTCGAATGGAGGGAATATCTTATGAAGTGCACTGTTGTGCCGGAATAGCTATCGATCTCCTCAATGCTGTGGCCAGAGATATGAACTTTGAATACGATCTATATTTAGTGGCAGATGGCCTCTTCGGTGTGCGACGTAATGGCCAGTGGGACGGCATAACTGCCGATCTGGTCAATGATGTGGCACATATGAGTTTTACTGCTTTCAGTACTACCAGCTCTCGTGTTCAGGTATTCCTCAATGAATTAAATAATATTATCAAGTTAACTAAATAAGTAAATTTGTTGATCAGGCAATTGACTATTCGGTGCCATTTTTCTATTCTGGCGTTTCATGTCTGGCCATTTCAGCCAATATTACAGAAGTGCCGTTAGAAGCGTTTCTCATTCCTTTTAGTTATCAGTTATGGTTTGCAATCTTCACCAGTCTTTTGGCCACTGCTATCGCTGCCGCTATTTATGAGTGGTTCAGTCCCTTCGGCCTCAACCCATGGGGACGTCAGCGCACAAAAAACTTCAGTTTAGCCTCAGCTCTATGGGTGATGTGCTCTTTACTCTTCAGTCATTTGGTGGCCTTTAAGGCCCCGAAGTCGTGGCCAAACAAAGTAAGACAAATATTTGAATTTTACACAAAATATCAAATTTTTGATTCTTTTCGGTTGAATTTTATAAAATTTAAGTTCATTTTTAAAATATGACAAAAACTGATTTGTTATTCAAAATCATATTCGAGATAACAAAAGCTGAATATATTATACAATCTGTGAGTGAATCCAATATTTACTGATTTTCAATGCATTTATTCAAAAAATTTATTAATCATTTAGATTGAGATCGCATTCAAATATTTAAAGAGTATTCAAAGTCTTATCGAAAGTGTCTCTAAATGTTGTAAAAATTGCAATCAATAAATACTAAATAAATGTTAAATCGTCTTATTTTGCATATTCTTTCATCTGTTTGTAGACGTGTTTAAAACTCGAAACAAAGAATTTACTGATCCTTATTTTGGTGAACCATTCCTCACGTCATGGCTTTCAAAAGAATCATTGCTTTTATTGACGAACTTTTGCTCAGAAATAAAAAAAACTTTTATCCGAATCTTTCATTCATTTAACGGTTTAGAAGAACTCTGACGTCAAACACAAAAACTCTTATTTGTATTCAATGAGAGAAACGATGAAAAAACAAAAGTTTCTTCTCTTAAGACAAATATTATGAAACGGATTTCATTACTGAACAAAATCGTAGGAAATTTCAAACTTTGCTTTTTCTGCGACTAATTCTCGATTGAATTAATTGATTTCTAATGGTTGTTGATTCAGACAAAGGTTGTTGTCATACTTGGTTACACTATTCATTTCATTATTCATTATAGTTTAACATGTTAAAAGCTTCACTCGGATACAATTTTTATGTCCTTGATTATTGCATTTAAGAGCTATTTATATTTTATTTGTATTTTGTGAGTGTTTACGTAAGACTAGACTTATATTAGTTTAGAGAATTCAATAATACATCAAATTCTTCGTCAAATTCACAACAATTTTAGATTATTTGCAGTTAATATCTGAGCCGTAATCAAGTTATCTGAGAAAATAAATGCATTTTCAAGCATAAGATGAGTAATAAATCTGTTTTAATATTCAACTCTTGAATGTTATTCATTTTTATAATAAAAGTGCAATTTATTCGTATTAAACAAAATATGATATTTTCATTGAAACCCCCCATAAAATTATATTTCAAATAAAAACTCGAAATTAAGAGTGATTTTCACATATTTTTTACTTTTATTTTATGATTGAAGTTATGTTAAGTTAACATAAAAAAGAAAAATTTAATTCGAGCACAAATTCTTTATTCAAAGAAAAATGTATTCAAATATTTAATCAATTTTTTAGAAAAACAAATAACTCTGAAAATCTATAAAATATGTAATACATGTAAAATGTATTAATTCTATTTCAGAATTTAAATTATTTAAACTTAAAAGAATTGAAAAAAATATATTAATTTTGAAGTGTTTTCTTGGATTCAATTCACATATTCTCTAATATTTAGTGAAAGTAATTCTCTCACAAAATATTTTTAATATAAAGAGTAAACTTTCATTTTCTACTCTCTGAAGGACACAAAACGCGAAGAATATTAATGAAATGTAAATATTCTGAGCAAAGAATTGAGTCAAAGTGGGTCAATTCATTCACCCTATTAAAGCATCTTAATTATGTCAGATTCCTTCTCTTCACATAAAAATAATAATGAATTTCGTGATATTCTTAAGACCAGTCAAGAGACAAAAGATGTCCATTTCTTTCAAGTTTTGATTTGTTTTCCTTATTATATTTTCAATGAAATTATTGTGTTTTGTCTCTCAAAACATTTTTAAAATCTTTTTTGTTCTATTCATGTGTTTATATATTTGTAAGACTTTATCAGAGAAAACATTAAAATATTAAATAAAAACCTTTAGATTCTTATATTCTTTCTGACATTCTGTCACACAATGTCGAGACGGGCGGACATCAATCCATATTTGCAGAGATCCGCAGGGTGCATTTAAAGTGCACCAAAGCATTACATTAAATATTGATAGAGTGAGCATGTACAAAATTATTTTCATATATATATATCGTAATGAATTAACATGGCTTTTCTAGTTGCTAGCATAAATAATAAGTTAATTTTTAATACCCCTTTACATTTTTGCGGGTCTCTGCATATATGTTTTTGCTCCAATATACAATATACAGTAGATTAAAAAAAACTGTATTTGAACTTGGAATATTATGACTATTTTTATATTGAAAACATTAGTAGATAAGTAATTTTAATAAGTTTATAGTTTGGGTTCAAAAACGCTTTTTTGTTATTCACTGTAAAGACAATTACTATACTTTAAATTTACAAAAAAACGGATTTATGGTCAATAATCAGGGATGCGGAAGGGGGGGTCTAGGGTATAGAC
>JAQFZI010000829.1:0-12712 GCA_034695605.1 Eupelops occultus
ATGAATTCTACATAACGTCATTTTCATTGTGACAGCCAATGATTTTATCTCTACAGCGCGATGAATTCAATGTAGATTAGCTGTAATAGAGTAAGATTCCTATAACATCAAACAAATAATAATCTATTTCAAATTAATTCTCAAATTCAGGACTCAATTCTAATATTCTTCTCTAAGAAAATGAATAAAAAATAAATTTAATTTCTTAATCAAGTTCATATTTTATAACTTCATCAAGTCAAAATCCCTAATGTGTGAAGTTATATGAATCTTTCTGTAATTACTTTTTCAAAATAATCATATGCTTTTTATTCTTATTTTATTTAACTTGGTGATCAAAACTAAAAAATGGCATTCAATTGATTCCAGTGATTCGAAAGGGGAGTATTAATTCTATTTTTAAAATTGGTACTACAGGGTTAGTCAAACTTATAGGATACAGGCACAAAGGTACAGCTAATCTTTTAGTGAAGTCAAAGGCGCAAAAGGATTATAAATAAAAATTACATCAATGAAGAATTCGATTTTAAAACGTGATTTCTAAATACTGATAAGAGTGTGAATTGTATCAAATTTATCACTTGATTTCTCCTAACCTTTCCTTCATTAAAAGATTAAAGGGATTACAAGCTGTACCTTTGTGCCTGTATCCTTTAAGTTTGACTAACCCTGTAGTATGCTATTACTTAATCTACAATTAATACTAAAACTTTAATTAATGAGGTATTAAAAGATTTTTCTTTAATTTCAATCAATTTTTTTGTAGTCAGGGATTCAGAAACTTTTCGAAATAAGGGAGGGTCTCAAAAATTTTGAAAACAGGAGGTGTATTGGAAGGGTATGATGTCATTTACTTCAAATAGACATAGTGTTAAAATACTGGTTAAAAAAGGGGATATCAAAATTTGTTCTCTTTTTCTTGGTGGGGAGGGCCTAGACCAAAAATTATGGGGTACTTTGATTATTCCTTCTTTCCGCATCCCTGTCGCTAAACCAAAGTTTAATTAGGAATTTAAAGCTAATAATAGTAAACTTTATCTTTTTTATCTTGAAAAAAATAGATGAAATTATATAACAGCTTATATTATATAATAGAAACTGTAATCTTATCCCGAATTTAAGCATTTGATTATTTCAAAACCGAATATTCCTGTTTATTATATTCATGTATAGGGCATTCAGTATATATGAGCAAGTAAATTCTGGAAATAAAACAATCAGTTCAGCATTCAGTTTTATACATATATTATTCGTTTTAGCAAAAAGACAGGAGTGATAGGAATGCCCTCAAAATTGTGTGAATAAGTAATGAGCGTTGAGGCAGATCTGACAAATTCGCATTAATTTATTGCAATAATAAGATAGAGATGACCAAGATGACTCCACAATTCAGGAATCAAATAATTAGATAAAATTATAGAAATATGTATATATAGAGTCAAAAGTCTATTAACTAAAAGTTAATCCAATTATTTGTAAATATTTTTCAATTTGATTCTCAAAAAGAAAAGTTGATAAACAATTTCCATAATTTTCAGATCAGTGAGGGTTGAATGTTCCTGACCATTACTCTAATGATAATAATATCAATTTAGTTCAAGGCCTTTGAGAAAAAAAGAATAATAAATGTATTCAATTCTTTGTTATGAAGGGTTTCTTAAAGAATTTAAGTAAAAATTTTCCACTTTATTACTATAATTAATAAAATTATTTAATTTTATGAGAACTACAACAAAAATGTTGACCTTTCTTAGAATATTTCTTCGAATATATATTATTTTCTAAATCGATTAGAAGCAGAACGGGGTAAACATTTCCAATTCAATCAATCATTAATTTCCTTCTCTTAATTTCAGAAGAAATGTTAGGAATCAATCAAAATATAATTAAGAGTCAAAATGTTTTTTTTGTTGACTGAATTTTTCTGAAATCATCACAAAATCAATTCGAAAAAAAAACAAATAAAATGTAGTGAATTGGATTATTGTTATTATTTACCAAAAAAATCGTATAGTTCTCAATAATTTTGAAGTGTTGTGCCAAATGACACATCAGTATAAACAGTGTTATTTGGCTTTTAAACTTCTAATTAAGGAACTTTCCATTAGACCAGAGTGTTTAAACTAAAACATGTACAGTCAAGAAATAAAAAGCGTGTTTGAACCCAAGCTTTAAAATTATTGAGCTTACTCATCAACTAATGTTTTCAATATAAAAAATAGGCATTATTCACCAAGTTCAAACACGCTTTTTATTTCTTGACTGTACATAAACATATGCATGCTTAAATATTAATTAGCTTTTAGCTAAGAAGCTTTCAGCCAGCAATTTAACTTTATTTTTTATTCTAAGATTCTTAGAAATAAGTTATTTTTATGAAGTTTCTGAGTAAATATATTTAACTTGGTAAAACCACTACACATACAAGTTTAGCCCTCTTCTCCCAATGGTAATATGTTCAAGTACTTTAATTCTGATAAATTATTCATTTGAAGCTATCATTTGGTGAGTAATAATAAAAGAGATTTACTTTGATTTTGGTTCTCATTTGATGTTCATCTCGGGTCAGATTTGCATTTCCAGGAGTTATGTGTTTGAATGTCTTCACACCAATTGATGTGTAGAGAAAGCTCAGAGCAATCAGTGGCAACAGGAATGTTGTTATAAATATTAGAGTACTATAGATCTTTCCATTCAACTCTGACTCCCAGTCCTCACGACAGTCGTGGTAGTCCTGATCATTGTATTTGAAAGGAATGGCACGGTTTACGAACAACAAAGGAATACCGATCGCAATACTAAGTATCCAAATAATGCCAATAATTAAATTTGTTTGCGATTCAAAACAATAGCGGGCTCTCAATGGATAGACAATAGCAAAGTATCTGCAAATTAATCAAGATAATTATAAATTCTTTGATTTAGAGATTTTAAAATCTATAGTATTTGTTTTAGTGAATAACTGATGCATTGAATCCAATTTGAATGAAATTTGAGTTATATTCTCAGTTCTGTTGTTTAAACACAATTTGTTTTAATTTGAGAATTTTCGGAAAATTTTTCTAATTATTCTAAGTATTTGTTTTTCACTACATTTACCGAAGGGATGTAGTATATAATCTCGTTGGTTAACAATCTTGATCATAAATCCTATTGAATTCCTTGGACAATTTATAGGTTTCAGCTAAATATTTTAGGATTCAAACAAATTAAGCAAAATTAGACACTCTTATCTTGGTGTGACCACAATATTTTACTAAGAAATATTATTCAAGTGCAGTGATGCGGAAGCTCCTTGAAATAGGGGGTCCCAAAATGTTCACCGACCTAATCTCTGTTTTTAAACGTAATGTTAACATTTCTGAAAAGTGTTGTTTACTTTTTTAGTACAGTTTGCAATTTTTTAAGCTTTTTCGACCAAAATTTTCCTGTTGGGTAGCTTTGAGACAAAAATAGGGTACTTTCAGACCAAAAAATTAGCGGGTATTTTGGCTATTCCACATTACTGATTCAAGTGAGACTTTCAGAGATTTAGGATCTTGGATATTACTGCTTTTAACCTTTAGAAATAATGAGGAAATATATAATTTCTTCATTAATCAATTTTGTTGACAACTAATAAAATTAGAGAATCAATTTCCTGGTGAATAGTGAATAGATTAAATTGAGTCAATTGCTTATGAATAATCCCTGAGTTTTGATATAGTCTAACATAACATCTAATATTTGTAAATAGAGTGGATGCAGCCCACTGTTAATTTAGCAGGAGTACTTAATTCACAAATGATTTCAGTAATGTGTCATTAAAGAAAAACTATCTAGATGCTATTACTAAATCTGTAAAAGTATATTCAATTAAGTGATTAAATGAATCATTAGTTAATTAAAATTATTTATTAATGAACTGTTAATTGTATTCTATTTTTTTTATTCATAAGTAATAAAAAGAATTCAATTGAATTTATGTATTTCACGATTTTATATATGTATTACAATAATATTCTATTGTTTTAATTAATTGGTGAACACAATCATTATATGATTACAAATCTGAGTCTTAACTGTTTTATGAGTGAATGCGAAGAATGGAAGAAATCAGGAATTAAAAAGCATTATAATTATTTTAATGTAATCTTTTGTTTGCTATAAAAATGGATTCTGAATGAGCAATCATATTATATAATCAGTGATGCGCAAGGGGGTATAGCCTAATTACCCCACTAATTTTTTGGTTTAAAGGTACCCCTAATTGAAAGGCTTGAAAGTACAGTCAAGAAAACAAGTCAGGCAAAAAATAGTTATCATTAATCCTTTAATCTTTATTACTAATGATTTTATGATATAAAAGTCAAGTTTCTTAGAATTTTTAATTAAATACAAAAATGAGTCTAACTTTGCTTTTAATGGAAACCATTTCACCCGTTGTGTAAAACCTTTGAAGCCATTTATTTATGCAACGCTTTTCTTCAAAGAGCTTCGGCAATCTCTTTCAGGCTCATACCCTGCCCACTCAGACAGAATAATGTTTCTCTCTTTCATATCTTCTGCACTGAATATTATTTAAAAACTCCATTTTTAATGACAATTAAAACTATTTTTGATCAAAATATACGAAACGTGTTTTTAACTACACTAGCATTGACGAGGAAAAAAATGAGAATGGTCAGTCAATATAAAGCGTTCTAATTTTTTGAAGTGAGGGGTACATAATTAATAAGAAAAATAGTTCAAAATTCAATTAATAATTAGAAATTTTAGAATAAAGACATGTTGTTCTTGAGTATATATTTTGCTTGAACTTACCTATAGGTAAGTTCATTCCATAGAAATTTTTTTTCCTCGTCAACGCTAAACTACACTTTCAATTAATTTCTTTTGTGAAAATTATTCATATATTTGTCTCGATAGTTCTATGAGTTTATGCTTGAATTTCATCTTAATCACACTTGCTTGAATATTCAATCTCATTTCTATTACTTTGGGATGAACATGGACTTGTTTTCTCGACTGTACCTCCAGGAGAATTTTGGTCGAGAAAGCTTGCAAAAAGTGCACTAAAAAAAAGGTGGACAACATTTTTTAGAAAGTTTAATATAACGTCTGGACAGAGATTGCGCACTACCCCCTATACCACCTAATTTTGAAAATTTTGGGACCCCCTATTTCGAGGAGCTTGCGCATCACTGTTATATAATTAAATCATTTTTGCATTCCTCTTGGTTCAAAAAAGCAATGGTCAAAAGCTAAGACACTGATCTAAATAAAAAGATTTCTTTCCTAAATTCACATAAATATTTCTTTGTTAAATTAACGTTAGGATACATTGAAGTGAACAAGTACAGAATAAATAAAAGTCGAACTTCCTTTCACTCCTTTATTACAGCAAATATTTGCTTTCAATTATTAACGAATGTAACGAATGTTAATTCTCATGTTTCATGAATCGTGAATATTAAGAGTTTTGATGGTCCAAACTTGTGCGAGATTTATGTAACATAGCGTTAAATGTATAATAAATGTACCTGAATATAAGCAGAGTGAATTATCACTATTTCTAAAACATTTGGAAAAATGAATGCAATTAATTCAAAAAATATCAAAAGGTAAAAATTACTTAAAATGAAAAATCAGTTAATAAATAACTCAATATTAAATTAATGAATCAGTGCTGTAAAGAATAATTATATTTCCTTCAATAGTAATAAATTTATTAGTCTAGTAACTTTTAAGAACTCAAAATACTCTTTCCTATAAAGCTTAAAGTTTTTTTTCCCAAATAATCTCTTATTTCAAAAAGAATTTAATTTAAAAGAAGAATTTTGTCGAACTGTGAAATTGAGTTCAAATCAGAAATGAGCAAGCTACTCAAAATTTGGAGTCTCGCAAATGGGGTTTTCAATTTTCAAAACCTTTACAGATCTCGTATCTGTCAATAGACGTAATATTAAACATTCTGAATTTTTCCTAAGGTGGTAATTTTGAGCAAAAACTATGGGAGGGGAATACCTCAAAGCAAATTAAAAATATTTTGGCTATACCTCCTTGCACAACCCTGACTTTAATTCCAATACTTTTTGAAATAAAATACATGTTATTAACGGCAGAAAGAAATTCAATATAAGTATATGGTTTAATGGCTTTACGATTAGGAGGTGTCTCATGTAATTCAAGAGACTTATATTTTTAAAAAGTTTTAAAGATTTATCTCTAGAGTCTAGACTAGAGGTGCAAATCTGTTCGATTCAGAGCAAAAATTTCGGTTAAAAGTCGATTGGGTGAATGGCCAGTTCACTATCAATTAATGACTTATTCCAAGGAATTTTAAGAAAGAGTTAGTAATTAAGTTTAATAGTAGTTTGAGTTTCCATTTTTCACTTCACTCGCTCTGGTAATTAATAGAAATTCATTCATTAATTTGAGCTAATCTTCCTTTGAATGAGAGATTAATTCAAAAACAGCCTAAAACAAAATAGATCAACTTGGTTATTTAGATAATTTCATAGCATTTAAAGTTCATTCGAAGCATTGACTTTAAGACTGAATTATTTCAAATAAAATTTATTTGATTCAAAGTCTATTACAATAAAAAGAATAAAGCCTTTAAATGAACCTTTTTATTACCCAATTGTTTGGATATTGATTGGGGATAAAGACCTCGTTTATTTTATCTAACTGTGAAAAAGAATCTTTCAATAAAATGTTAAAATGACATTTTATAAACTTTTTTATTTTTGAGACAAAAATTTGTAAGCTCACATTTCAAATGATTATTATTTTGAAATTAACTAGGGATAAACACCTTATGGGCTATAAAAAAGAATTTTATTTTGAAATAGAGGTAATATTATTCAAATATTGTAACTTATTTCTAAAACTTTAATTTAAACCCAATTTATGCCAATTTAAGTGATTTTATTCCCGGTTTTAAGGGTTCTTATTACTTTTCTGTATCATTATATTTAGGCCATCCTCACACTCCATCCCCATCCATGAATTTTTTCAAATGATTAGATAACAGAGTTTTACTCAGAAATTATTGAATTTCTAGAGAATTCTAAGATTTTTAATTAGATCTATATATCTATAGAACTTAGTTCATTATTTTGAAAATATCAGAAATAGTCGAATCAAATGTGTCAGGTGAAATGTCTTAATTCTTACATTAATAAAGATCTCGACTTTAGATTATAGAGAATTTTTTTCAAAGATTAATCCAACAAATGTCAGAAAATGATTTATTTAAAAAGAATAACATAATCTCCTTTCAGATGTTCTAAAATGTTGAGCAAGCGAATTTTAGCTTTCAATCTTAAAAGAAGATCTCAAAATTTTTTCAAAGAAAGATTACTTATTCTGAGAATATTTCTAGACTATAGCCAAAATGTTCTTATCTATGCTCAAAGGAATTAATTAATTACAAATGATGTGCTACTGATGTAATCTCTACTAATATTTGAATATATATTTGAATATTAATATTTGAATATGTAGTAAACGGTCAGGGTAGGCAGCACAACATTATGACTAATAATGTCCTTAGAGCATTTTGGCCAATTAAACAAAATTGTCTTTTCTTGTTTTTCATCTGGTCTCTCGGGCCTTGAATATAGTTATGCAAGTAGAATTGTGCATACTGATTTTTATACAATGTTCATATAAATCTTAAGTTGAAACAACTTTGCGGAGGAGGACAAGAATGACAAAACCTTATCCGATTTTGATGAAATTTGATTTATGAAGAGAAGGCATTAATGATTATCAAGGTATTTTTGTAATATCTTGTGAAATAATAAATATATTAATCAGAATTCAATTTATCTCAAGATTTTTCAAAATTCTTTGCATGACCATTAATGGTTATCCTAATCTTCATAAATCAAATTTCAACAAAATTGGAGAAGGTTTTGTTATCCTCCGCTAAGTTCTTTGAGTTTATTTAGTTTCCGATTAAAATATTAAATTTATATTAACTTTTATTTAACTTTTCTTTTGAGAAGATTTTAGTATTTAATGATTTAATTACCTCTCAATGCCGATGGCTATCAACGTATAGATGACAAGACATACGGCCAGAGTTGAGATGAAATTGGAAATTGGACAAAGAATTAAAGGGAATATCCAGCGGCCATACATGAAGTCAGTATATGAGAACGGAATCGAAAAAATAGCCATTAAAATGTCAGCGAAGGCCAGGTTTAGAAAATATTTTCTGAGAACAGCAGACGATCTCTTTTTAACAAAAAGCACAAAAGCGGCCAAAAAGTTGAGAACAAATGCCAGGATTGATGTCATTGAGTAAATTATGGCCAAAAGCACCTGATAAGGAGGGCCCAGTGCTTCCAATGGTGGCATTGTTGATGTATTAGTTGGAGGGTCGAGTGGATCCATTGCTGATTGACCTCAATTCGCGTTTTTCTGAACTTTTGATTTAATAAAAGTTTCACTTTTTATTTCTAAATCTCTTAATAAGAGCTGAAGGTTCAGCTCAGAATATGAAACGTTGTGACAGACCAGCGCTTATTCATAGGATAAGAATCTTGATTCTTTACAAAACGGCGCATAAACTCTATTATCGATCGGTTAGAGCCACACATTTGTCAAAGAGTTCGACAAAAGAGTTTAGGATTTAAAAAAATACTAATTTTGTTTTGGAATCAATTCAAAGACTGATATTAAAAAACAAAAGACCTGACAATAAAGAGATTCTTTGAATGCAATGAATTAAATATTAATATTAAAAAAGCCCACTCTTTATGAAACTCTTTTCCTCTTATTATAGGTTTTCATTTGAAGAAAAGGGAAAAATATGAAGAGTGAGTTAAGTCACGGAATAGTTATACCAATGCTCGGTATTATAAAAATCCAATTTATATAATGATTCTTTTATCTTATTTTATACCCTGATGCCTGTGTGGACACTATTTTAGAGGTAATTTAATTTTAATTAAAACTTAATTGAATTTTGAGCAAAAAGCTTCTGAAAGAAAATGTAAGTTATTATGCAAACAATTTGCAGTCCTTCTATGAATTTCTTGCCCTCCACCCGTCCCCTCTACCGAAACTTGGAATCGTTATAATGCCATTAATATCATGTTATTTCAATTTTTCTTTCTTTTTGTGACGATTTATGAAAATAAGTTTAATTGAGTTTGAATTGAAACTAACTTTTAATTGAATTAAAATAAATTAAATCCAGTGATTATGTCGTTTAGACATTAAACAGAAAAACAAAAACTGTTATTATTTGTTAAATAAATATTAAATACAATTTACTTTTATTTACAGTTTTAGGCACTTATTTATAGACTATAATAACAGTCGATTAAAAATAGTTTAAGACTTGTTTTGAGAATTAAAAATGGATTAAAACTAGAATCGGTTTTTGGTCAGTCTTAGGAAAGCGGGTCCTCATCAAAATGTAGTAAATGTATGGCTGCGCCCAACGCCCAACTCGTTTCGATACCATTAATCTTCTTTACGAGCTTTGAATGAGTAATAAAATTATTATTAATTTAAATGCTATTAAAATTGATTTTTTACTCAAAAACTTAAAAAATATTTTGTATAGAATTATATGTAATCTCTTTTAATATCTGTTTTTTGGTTCAGAGTTTGTAATATAAAACTTAAGCAAAAAACTTATGAATAGAAAAAGCAAAACAAATAAAAGTGTCGTTTCTATTGAGAGTCTCTTTTACTAAATAATAGTCAAATTCTTTTCAAATATTAGATAAATAATGAGATCCTTTTTAGAACTCTTTTATTATCCGATAATATTAATGATATTTTGGTGTTTTAGGAAAAGCTGTCTATTTTGTGAGGCTGTCCATCCATCTAAACTCTAATTATGAATAGTAGTCGTTTTATGGCTTTATGGCAATAATTTCGCATTTTTTTGGCAGTTGGATAAGAGATGAGCAAGATTAACTTAGAACAGGAAATAATTAAGCTTTCTAATTACTTGAAAAACACGATCATTGACAATTTTTGAACCTAGAACAATTTATAATTTTTAGTTTAATTGAAGAGAAGCAAAGAGTTTTTTGGGTGTATTGTCAGCTCTTATGTTAAAAATTATTAATAAATTACGAAAATAAAGAAGAATTGAATGTATTTTGAATACAATTTGCAAATTAATCAAAGATTTGTATAAAAATTGTTGACTCAACTTATAAGTGGTTAAGTCATGTGCTGTTCTAAATGTTGGTCTTTATTACTGATAATTATTTTTAGAAATGATAAGGGATTCGAGTGATTGCCTGTTATGTGAGCACTAAATGACATACCGTTATATCCTTTTGCCAGTCGAGACCCAAACCGTTGTGAAGAAATGCTGTAATGTATGTCAGGTCCAGACAGAGGAAAGGCGACTGTTTTCGCATTTTGATCCCTGATTTGCATATATTCTCTGCAGTCGAGTAATAGTCCTTAACTTTAATTGCACCGAACTGTCCCTTAACTACGCGAACGTCTTTCATGCGATCGAAATAATAACTTAAGCCATAGATCTCTCGAGTCTTCAACTCTTCGGGTTTATGAATAGCGTTAGCGACTAGTCTTTTGGCCAATTCGTAGCATTTGATGAACGAATCGGGTGACTGTTCTCCAGTTATCTCATAATTGGTGTCTTCAAAACTCCAGTTTTCTGTTCTGTTGCCTGATGTCTGAAAACAAGGACTACTAATGCGAACAGTCTTCTCATTGCTTATGACTTCGGAAAAGTCGCTTTGAAGTAAAATCCTTTTTCGAGCCGACATCAAACCGAATCCAAGATAGGAGTGGGTATATATGTATTCGGGTTCTCCTTCAATATCACGTTTAACAATAAAGCCATTCGGAGCCCTGACCTGTCATATAATAGAAAGACATTTCAATTATAGAAATAATTTTGAATTCAAAAGAAAAATATTGAAAATGCATTAGAGTTAGTAAAAAGGGATCAGATCATATTTCTGTCAACACATTCTGTTCAGTCATGTGCTTGATCAAAGGTCTGTCATCATATGTATAGCACTCTCTCAGCACACTCTCAACTTTTTATTTTGCTTACTCTTTTCAGATTTAATTTAAAATTTGAGTGACTTTTGAATATTTAAAACGATTTTAAGAAAAAAAAAGAGGAAATAAAAAATGTTTTTATATTTCATACCAGAGTTTCAGTATTATTGGTGGCAAACGTTATTTGAGTGGAACCACCGCCTAAATCCAGTGTCACTATTGATGACTTTATATCATGAAGTTTGCCCAAAAGAAAGTTAACGGTATACCAGGCAAAAAGACCCTCATCTTTCTCGTCCAGTATTGACACCGAGTCCTCATTGACTGCAGAGAAAAGAATAAATTCATATTATTTATAGGATTGGCGGACAGACAGATAGGGATTCATTATTTGAAAGATTAAGATATAGCGATAGAAAGGAAAGAATGGAAATTTGCCCTAAAAGTTAATTATATGTGAAAAGGAAAGCCTATAAATACAATCATTAATCAAATGTTTGCAAACCTTTATAAGGAGTGGACTCTAGTTTTCGTTTCACTGATTTCAATATATCTTCAGCCGATTCTTTAGGGATTAGACGTAAACCCGCCGTTGCTTTTAGTATTATAGACGTTTCCAAAGCTTTATTGTCCGGAACTGTTGTCAGTGCTTTCTGGAGAAGTGGTTGAAGACTATTAGCCGCATCTGAAGAGTTGTGAGCATAGGATGAGAGGCCGGGCGTTATGTGATGAAAGACCTCATTCTCTAAGAATATTCTTCTCGTTTTACGAATGATTTGAGTGGAGAACGAAAATATATGAACTCTGGTACCAGTGCTGCCCCCGTCGAACACTACAGCATAACTGTTGTCTCGAAGGCCAACACCGGTGACCACTCCGTCGGACGGATGGGGTATCACTTGAGTGCCGTGATATACGGTGTACTTAGAGAAGGGGCCAACCAGTGTTGCCATCGATGAGATCACTACCGCTATGATTAAGGATAAGTAAAAAATGGATGAATAGGCCATCGATTGCTGCGACGAAGGATTCCTCTCATTTGACGACATCTTTGGCTTAATTCGTGTCTTCTTTGGTCTCAAGTCTTGACCTAAAATGAGTATCAAAACCAGTTGTCCTGAAGAGAGTTAAGCACAGAATAAGAGAGAATCTGTCAGTTGACTAACGGCTCAATAATTAAATCGTATTTTTATTAAACATTTCAAACCATTTAACGACAAAATCCGATACTTTTTGCTGATATTAAAAACAATTGATTTTTGGACAAAATGTGAACTTTTGAGACATATCACTGATAAGTGACGTCAACACCACTTCAGATATCACTTTAATACACTTTAATTTAACTGCATTTTAATTGGCAATTGGCAACTACCATGAACAATTTAATAGATAATAAATATTATGGCTATGAATATTTCGTAGTTTAAAAGAGAAGTTACAAATATATAGCGTTACATAAATAACGTTTTTGACCCCTTTTTTATTTGGCATTCATTCAAATCTGTTGAATTTTGACCCAATTTTAAAAAATGACGTGGCCTTTTATATTGGCGCTTAGTTTGAATTTTTTCAGAAAAAACTAGAAGATTAATCTTGCTCCTTGTGTTTAGTTAGAACTTTTCTAGGTTTTGGTGATTTTTAAAGTCGTTTTTGATTGAAAAACTGGTTTAATCCAGATTTTATTTGTTAGATTTACAAGTTTTATATTATT
>JAQFZI010000830.1:0-12704 GCA_034695605.1 Eupelops occultus
TAATGAGCCAATTCCCAAACAAGTTATTTTATCAATATTAGTGTAATTAATAATTGCACAATAGTTCAAGTAATTGGTGAACGCCAAATATCGAGTGCATCTTGTGTTCTTCGGTTGATTCGGAATGGGAAGGATCAGATTTAGTTGTTTTAAATTTGTGGTTATCGCTCTTAGTGGTTCAGGCTCTTTCACAAAGTTCGGATTCACTTTATCCTCTTCTGGAATCGGATAAAAATTGCCAAAATAATCGACTGCATAATTATTGTCGATATGGTAAACTATTCCGGAAACCTTTTTATCGCAAGAATATAAACTATTCTTATCATTCGGGTTCTTTGTGTCAAATTTCAGAATTGTTTTCTTTACGATTATGAAGTAATGCCAACCAACCACATCGATCTTGACATCGTAAAAACCATTGATCTCCTTCTCACAACTCAATGGTAATATTAATTTAAACTTCTCATTAAAATTGAAGTCAAACATCCGTAATAATTGATTCGCGTAAATCATTATGAAACACTTCGCTTCCCAATTAGTTGACATTGCAACAACCGGAGATCCACGATTAATTGGATCAATGTTTGGTTTATACATCAATTGAGGCAAATGCCTTCGGTTCAATAAAACCGAACTTATGATACTGTTGTATTTAATGAAGTATTTAAACTCCATGCCATTAAGGAACGGGCCTTGAATTCTCTTAATTCTGATAGTACCAGCTCTTGGTTCGCTTTGCTCACCTTCGTTGCCCTTCTGAATTTCCGTTTGAATAAACAAACGATCATCTATTTTTCTTCTTTTAATGTAAGGCATTGGATGTAAAACTAGTTCTTGATTCATTTTGATATAGTAATCTTAAATGCCAATACAACTCTTCGTCTTCTAAGCTCTCTGCTTTTTGTTAATTCTTTTGTTGAGATGCGCCCGAATACTTAGTATTTAGACATCACCTTAGATTCGAGTAAAAGTAACTTATTTAAATCGTTTGAAAGTTAGAACTATCTTTCAAATAATTTAAAGAAATAGAAAAAGGATCTCAACAGAATCCATTTATTAACTTAAGCCATAAAGCGTTTGAGTATGAATTTACTTAAACAAATTCTTCAAAATGCAGGGTATTGATGAGTAAATGTAGAGCCCAGTCATTCCCACCAGGTGTTGCTGCTAGGTTACTAGGCATTATCACAAGGGTGATTAGATACATCTATCACCAAGCAATTTGTATTCACAGTTTAGGTTTTAAAACAAAAGTTTGATTTAAAAGTAAGTTTTAACTTGTCTCACTTGTGTGGTTTTCAAAAAAAATAAAAGAAACCCACTCCATTTTATTCTCTAAGTGATTACGAGTGTTTCGAGGTATCACTCGACATACTTTGGTAAAACAAAATTTTTCGACCAAAAATATTCTAAGTCCCAACTTCCCAGATGGAGACTTTGTTTTGAGATTTTCATTATAATTTCATTATATATAGACGTCTCCTATGGACTTTCGGAAAAATCAACTTACTGCGCATTTTTACTTATAGAGTGTGTATAGGAAAGACGAGTTTGTATTGAAATAACGTTATTTTCTGCGCATCTCTCCATTTTCTTCTGAATTGATAATCTTAGAGCTTATCAGTTAAAGACATTCATTTTACCACGATTTAGCCACCGGCTTTAAACATAATCAGCTTAAAAGTCCTAATATAAGCTTGATTAACACTAACACTTTTTTGGTAGAATTTTGAATAAAGATCAACTCTATTGATCTCATTTGATTAATTCTATAATTAAACATGCTATTCTCACTTCAAGGTCACCTTTATGAACCTTATTTTACAATTATACTTTTTAATTTTACTTGATTTCCATTTTATTTTGTGATTCCTTCCCCATAAATTTAACAATGGAATGTGTACATCTCAAATTGAGACAAATTCAACTTACGCAGGGACCACAATCAGTCTCGCGTATATTATTTCTTTACTTATTAACAAGTACATAACCATGGACGATTATAGTCCAAATTGAACCTTATAAAATCTTAAACCTAACTGCCTCATAGGTGTAGCCAAATAACGGATTCTTGTTTGATTGACTTTTGTATTCACTCCTTTTAGCCGAAATTCAGAAATTCAAAGCTCATGCATCTTGGTTAGAGAAAACGCAGCCTTTACAGACCGCCACTGATTCGAGAAAGTAAGAGAGAGTTTGAGGTTGTACTAGACAACCACTGAGAAGAAAGTTTGAGGCTGCACTGGTCAGCCACTGAAAGGAAAGTTTGAGGCTGCACTGGTCAGCCACTGAGAAGAAAGTTTGAAGCTGCACTGGTCAGCCACTGAGAAGAAAGTGCGGCTATACTTTGCAGCCACTGATAGTTAGATAGAAGTATTGAGTGAATAACAAGTCAATAATCAAACATATCCTACCGCTGAGCCAACATATGTAATGGATAGACCCTTTTTCTCACCCATTAACGATTATTTGACTCACCTAGTTGAGGCCACTCTATACTTGAAGGCGTTGGTAGCGTGCCTTGGGTTCCCCTCCAGAAGCCTTACCTTAGATTACTTCAAATTGCGTTGCCTTTTTCCAAGCGAGCGGTCTTCGGCAGTGGACAGCAAATGAGGCCAACACAAAACTTGTATAAAAGTAGTGTTTATTTAACAAGTCATAAAACTAATACAAACAACTTAGAGTCAAACAGTGACTCTAATAAACAAAACACTATTATCTAAGAGTAAGGCTAATATAAAAACTAGGAATAGAAACTAAACAATAGCTACTTAAAACATAAACACTAAACAATGTTAATCGTTTGACGACCAGAGGAGAACCGACTCAAAAACAATTGAGTCTTAACTTATATACCACTCTATTCAGTGATATCATTGGATGCATAACTCATTATCTGATTGGATAACATTGGGTTCTGTGACATCACGCAGTCTCAGAACCCCGCCCTAGACTTATGCCGGAAGTAGCCGGAAATACACTTACACTAGTTCTCATAGACATTATATTACCCATAGACATAACATGGGCCGCACCACTCTATGGGAATTAGCATAAGGTATAGGCTCCCATAGGCTTATCATTACGATAGGTTTAACATAAGCGGAGGTACACCTACCGCTCCATTGCCTTTGCATTGCCATACTTATTATAGGGGCCGCACCACTCATAGACTTAACATAAGTCCAATACAATAACTAATGTCTGTATTCTTAATTAACTAAATTAAGGGATCATCTGTATGCGGGTTTAGGTCTGGTAACATTTGGATTTATAACAAACACTTGCACAGGACTAAAAAGTCCGTGCACTGAAGATACAATTCAATTCTCAGATAATAAACAAGACATGGTTTTACTGTTCATACCGTTTGTCGATAGGGCTGACCACATAAACCAAAACTACGCACATACCATACGATGGTGACCAATTCTTCAAATTTGGTGTTCCTTTTGGCCCAACGCTGTCTTCGAGTCAGTGATGGCTTCTCTCAGAGTTAACTCAATATCAGCTTAGGCTTCAAATCATTTGACTGCAATGAGGATGACGTACTAATTCACTTCACTCTAGAATACTTGGTTACACTTGACATTTAATAACATAATAATAACATTTAAGACTGAACTAAATCATAAGTTAATATTTGAGATCAAACACTAAGATAAGTTGTTGTCGTTGTTGATTTGATTGGGTGGTCGTGAACCATTATGGCGACTCCTCGGAGGCCAACATCGAGTGGACACACAAGTGATCTAAAGAACACTATTTCATTAAACACTACAACTCGTGAACCAAAGCAGAAGAGTTGTCTCACATTATGCGACTGAATGAGAACAAAGCTTAGTAAAAAGAATGCCTTAATACTAATGCACACAATGCCAGGAAAGCGCTCAAACAATACAATTGTAGTTATGAAAGGAGCAGTCGCTCAATACTCTCTAAGTTATAAATCAATAATTTACAGCTAAAATTAGCACATAATAAGACTTGTATTACACTGATTTCATTACATTATAATATACTCGTATTTTAAAGCTTAACATTAGTTGTAAAGACAATGAAAAGAGTAATCGAAAACTCTGTTCAAATGAAAATTAATAAATTGCCAAAAAATAGTTCGCTTAATAGTCTAATCAACACTTTAATAGGATTTATTGCAACTCACTATAATATATTATAACAAAAATATAATTTTATTACAATTGAATTGTTAAGAGTTTAATTATATTGTTTATTGTCATCAAGAAAATTTTATTTGATCTCTTCTGACTATCTTTCTCTATAAACGATGTAATACAATAACATTGCTAGTTGCTTTTATCATTGATTTTAATTACTTGCTTTGATTTATTTGAATTGAAATATGATTTTATATAAAAATTTAGAAATAATATCAAAAATATTGCATAAGTGGTGGCTCCTAAAGACATCATAAATGTATTATAAGTACATTTGATTTGATTGTAATTTAATATTGCGATAATTGAGAGCATAATGAGTCCGATCACCATTTGAATCATTTGGATCAGAGTTAAGCTCTTCGATACAATCGATGGTATTTTGTAACGCAATGTCCGAAATGTATAATAAGTATACATAAGAGAATGAATCCAAAAGTTCATCATTACCTGCAATCCAAACAATTTATTAGTCAGATTAGCAAGCACATTTTACATATTTTTTTAATTCATTGGTTGTTTTTCTTTAGAATTTATTGAATAATCAATGCATTTATTTAATCCACTTATTGTGAGCCTATACAGGGTTAGTCAAACTTAGAGGATACAGGTACAAAGGTACAGCTAATCTTTTAGTGAAGTCAAAGGTGCAAAAGGATTATAAATAAAAATGATACGGTTTTCACAAAATTTTGATACTTGATTTATTGAATACTAGATCAACCCCTCTAATATAATATTTCCCCAATTAATCTATTCTAAAAAGGCTTACTTAATTATGTCTGGTCAAGAGGATGACTTGAAGAAAAGGGTAGATGTCCTTACTCTCTCACATATACAAAATTGAAAACTTGTGGACTATAGGCTATAGCTATAGAGCAGTAAAGCCTCAGGCTTTGCCTCAGGGCAGTAATACAACTAAGCCGAGATTTTTGTTCACATTTTAAATGTTTTTAAACCTTAAATTTCAATAGTAGCGTGACACACACACGTTTCTACTCAAATTATTATAAAGATTTACATATTGAAAGTGATTCATGAATTATTTGATTTTAAAACTTGTGATTTCTAATCACTGATAAGAGTGTGAGTTGTATCAAATGTATCACTTGATTTCTCCTAACATTTCCTTTATTAAAAGATTAAAGGGATTACTAGCTGTACCTTTGTGCCTGAATCCTTTAAGTTTGACTATCCCTGTAGTTAAATGTCATAATTAGTTATTATTATTAATTAGGATGAGATGAACAGAGAAACCAAATGACTAATATGCAAGATCATAGATTTAGTTTATAGACTAAAGAGGGGCTATAAAATGATTAATTCAAAATTGTCTTACTGTCCATCGTTGAGCGCCTGTCAATTGGGACAGACCAGAGAAACAGCAGATAAGAGTTGCCATGTGATGAATCCAATGCAAATGAATCAAACGTTGTTTTCGAAGTATTATAAACAAAGTGTCCCCGAACTCTACTAGCTTTGACCAACAAAATAGGATGTGCCACAAAATGACCCGTTTGTTATTCAAATAGGATATCGAACAAAACGATTCTATTAATCCTTTGGAGGCTATTATTTCAATGAATTCCGGCAGACATTGAAAAGTTCCCAAAATTGAAAAAATAGCTAAAAATGCGTTCCAAACGACTAATGGGTTTCTCAGTTCATATGGTTTACGATTTTTCATTAAATTAGTTCCAAAATAAACACAAATTATATACACAATCGACAAATAAAAACTATAATACCAATGGTTTTCAAACCATTTCAGGTGTTCATCAAAGTTAGTGTAAAAAACAAAATACATTTTTTTGGGGCAAAAAAATGACACAGATTAAATTTCAAGTGAACTTTTTTATTATTATTTAACTCCTTTTCATTATAACATTCACAAAAATTTAATTAATAGCCGACACATACAGCTATGTATGTAATTAATAAACTTCAATGTAATTCAAATATTGTTGCATATTATTTGAAGCTTTTCAAGTATCATTCATATTAGTGTCCGAATTTCCCTTTCAGTCCCGAATCCCTTAAAGGGAATTAGAAAAATTGGAATTGGAAAGGGATTTTGAAAAAAGCCAAAGGAAAGGAACAGGAAGGGATTGAGTTTGAGTGTTGTCAGTCCCTCAAGGGATTGTAAAGGGACTGACTCTTTGATAAACTCTTAATCTCAAACAGAGTCCTTAACTTCTAGGTAATGAATGTACAGCAGTGAAGTACTTTTTAAGGGTGTAAATCATTGTAATTGAAATGCGACGAACCCAGGGGTAATATATATATATACATGTATATTAAAAATGTTAAAATTTTAAAGCAATATGCATTGTTAGTCGAATTATATAGTTAACTCCCCTTAAATTTTTTCTTTATCAAATCAATCAAATTATTAAGAGGTGTGCAAGACCTTTAACCCCTTAAAAATAACTTCATTGTCATACATTAATTGCCTAGAAGTTAAGGACTCTGATCTCAAACTGATATAGAGAGTAAAAAACAAATAATATGCAGACTATAAGCAGAAGTGTTCAAAAGTGAAACATTTTTATAGATTGTATTGAAGTGTATGAATGAAATAAGTTATTAGTAATAATTGTCAATTGTAGTAATTAAATAAAAGTTTCCCTTATTTAGAGGACTACTAAATCGGTAGTCATGACAACAGACTTGAATAATATTAAAGGTTTGGTTGTTGTCATCACTACTTTATGTAAAAAGGATTAAAGATACTGAAAAATTTGATGAAAGGCATTTGGAAGGGAAATCAAAACTGAGCAAAGGAAGCAGGACGGGACTTCGTTTTTACAACTTTTCGGATACTAATTCATATCATGTTTTATATAAAATCACATTTGTTTACAGTTAAGACTATATATTGATATGGTCTATGGGAAAAAGCATGTTAAAATAAAGATTTTGCCAAAATTTTGAATTTTAGGGGGTTATTTTGGAAATCCCCTTTGTGGATCCCTGGTCTAACACACTTTAAAAATCACTTTAAAAATACTTTTCTGGTGAAGGTGTGGTTGTGTATATTGGATTTTAATTCGGGATTTTTGAGAACAGAATTAAAATAGATAACCACCCATATCCTTATCCATATCCAACTGCAAAGATCAATGACCTAACTTTTAATTCTATTGAGACATCTTTAGAGCAAAATTAAATTAAATGCAATAAAAAAGAGGCGAAAGAAGTTTCGATAAGTTGTTGAGAGGACAGCAGTTCAAACATATTGAAATTTAGATAAAAACTTATCTTAATATCAAAAGTTAAGGTCGGCCTCCAATATTAGCTATCATTACAATAGAATAGTTGTCATTCTATTGAAGGATTATTAAATTTTTCAATTAATTTTGGTTTGTTTTGATAATCGGTTAAATCGTAGTTAAAAATGGGACAAAAAAATATAGTTAACAATAATTTAGTTTCAAAATTATATAATACAATAATTAGAGAGACATTTATTCCTCTATTTTTGATGACAATAACTCCTAATCTAACAGTCGTTTTGTCGCATATTATCGTTAATAAAAATAGTAATTTAAGCCAAACTTTATTGTCGGCCAATAAATTAAAGTCTACTCTAATTAATGCCTGGACTACAATAGACTGGTATGAATTATCTTATCTATTTTAGTCTATTGTTTTAAATTATTATATTGTTTATAAATTATATTGTTTGTCCCGCGTCATCTTATACTGAATTTGATGACCTGTCGCGCGCTCATTGTTGAGACATAAGATTCGATTTTTTATCAATTAGTTGTTTGTTTACCACTCTTTGCATTTATATCACGAATTAGTTCTTTTGTCTTGTTTTGTGAAAATGAAACGCTTTGAAAGACAAGTGATTGCAAAAAAAGTTGTGCACTTTTACACAAATATTTCAAATTTTAACAAAAGACAAACAGTTAACCACTTTATGTCTGAAGGAGAAAAATCTATTACCATTTATAAGATTCTTCAAAGGTTTGAGAAGACAGGAAGTTATGAATTTAAGGCAATACCTCTTCGGGAAAAGACTGTGGCCACCGAAAACATAGTGAAAAAAGTGACCAAAAAATTACTGAATTCAAACAAATCAGTTCGAGAAGTGGCCGCTGAAGCCAAGGTCTCTAAGTCTACTATTCAAAGAATTAAGGAAAGGGAAGGCATAATAACTAGAAAATGTAAGAGTGCCCCCAAACTGACCGAATCTCAACAAAAAAGGGCTAAAACTAATTGTCGAAAAATTCTAAAAAAGTCTGCAAAAAAAGTTTTGATTTTGGACGACGAGACTTACGTTCCGATTGATCCCAAAGACATTAAAATGAATAAATTTTACAATTTTAAGGATAAGAGTAAAGTACCGAATGAAGTGAAGTATAAGCATAAAGAGAAGTTTCCCAAACAATATCTTGTATGGCAGGCCATCGACCAATTTGGAAATGTTTCGGAACCTTACTGTAAAGTTGGAACTCTTAACTCTACTGAGTATTTGAATGAGTGTCTCATTAAGAGATTGGTTCCATTTATCCGTAAATACCACTCAAACTCCGAAATAATGTTTTGGCCGGACATGGCAGCTATTCATTACGCAAAAAATGTTCAAAACTGGCTTAAAGACAATGGCATTGAATTCATCGAAAAGAGTGAGAACGCTCCTGGTGTTCCTCAAGCACGGCCAATTGAACTGTTTTGGGCAAATTGTAAACTGGAGTACTCTAAGAGATGTGTGACATCAAAATCATTACGTGGTTTCATAACAATGTGGCGTAAACTTAGTATAAAAGTGGCCAAAAGATCTGCACATAAAATAATGAAGAATATGCGAAATAAGCTCAGGGCGATTAGCACTGGTGGAGTCTACAAACCATTGTCTCCTTAAATCTTATTCATTAGATACTTGTCTTTAAGTTAATAACTTTTAATTGAAAATAAAACTTAGTTTTAATACATTTAACTCAAATTACTTCAATTATAAAATGAAACGGGACAAACAATATTATAATTTATTTTTCAATGTGTAGTTTATTTGAATTTTAAATGTGTGTTTGAAATATATTTGATAATTAGTTTGACCTTGCTCAGTAGTATGTCAAGTATATTTGAATTAAAAATGACATAATGTTTATATTGTTAAATATTTTATCGCATTTTCAATTTAATTAAATAGAGTCACTTATTTTTTAATCAAATTCTTAAGTTTAACATGTAAAGTTTATAACGTAGTTGTAGAATTTTAATTGGAAAATATCTAGCACATTCTACCAAATTGTAATCAAATGTTTTACTTACTATTAAAACTCTTCACAGAATGAAAAAATAAACTTTTAATTACCAGGTTCAACAAAGAATGTTGGACTATCATAGGATGTCTGCTATTAATAGGAATATTATCTCTATATTTACCGGGGAAGCCATATAACGGACCAATCACTTCGAATGGATTTATGCCTAAATATTGGTTGGTTTGAAATACACTCAAAATAATATAAAAGATAATTTACTTAAATTTAGATAATATGTACATTTTGTATTTCTTATGAATTTTGACTCAAATTTAAGGCACACCGGTTTCCGCTTTTATATCTTATCTATGATTGTGGTCGTTCCACTTATTTTAAACTACCCTATCCGTCACCTTTACGACAAAATTCCTAATTTTACAGCAATATTAGCGGCATTTGGATTCATATTTTGTGGTTTTCTTTATATTAAAGGTTTTTCAATACAAATACAAATTTAAATTTAAATAATAAATTTTTAATCTCAGGTCTAACACTACCTTCAAAAGGACTGCACAATAGAACTAAGAACCCACTATTTGATTATTATTGGGGAATCGAATTATATCCCCACTTAACACCAGTTATAAGTCTAAAACTATTAATAATATGTAGATTTGGTTTAATTTTATGGCAATATATTGTATTGATTTGTTGGAAAACAAATTATGAAATATATGGAAAATTCAATTATTCTTTGACAGCAACCACTCTCTTGCAGTCCATTTATTTGGCAAAGTTTTACTACTGGGAGGACGGGTACATGAATGTGAGTCATCTCAATCATTCAATCAGTCAAATAAATTAAACTCAATTTAATCTTAAGACAATCGATACATCTGTCGATCGTTTCGGTTATTATGTGTGCTGGGGATGTATTGCATTTGTTCCAGGATTCTATCCAATTACAAGTTTATATTTGGTTGAAAACACTCCATATAATCAATTTGGTATAAAATCATTTATTGCGACACTAAGTGTAGGTCTTTTAGTTATTACACTTAATTATTGGTCGGATCAGCAAAAGCTTGAATTCAGAGCTACCGACGGAAAATGTGTGATTTGGGGTAAACCTGCAAAACTTATCAGGTACTTTTTCCTTAATTGCGAATTTGAAACTATTCAGGATATTTTTTTAGAGCACAATATGTCGACGATTACGGGAAAACCAAACCAAGTATTCTTTTGACATCAGGTTTTTGGGGAATTACTCGACACATGAATTATACCTTCGAATTGATGTCAACCTTTTTGTGGTGTTTGCCCGCATTATTTTCCAGTCCTTTACCTTACTTCTATTTCATATTTCTCACTATACTTTTAATTCACCGAAGTGTAAGGGATGACAATAAATGTATACAAAAGTATGGAAAATATTGGCGACAATACAAGAAAATAGTCAAATACCAAATGATTCCTTATATTTATTGAATTCTTATTTTTTTTATTATGAAATTAATTAAATTTTAATGACATTTGAAAACTTATGAAAACATTTAAGTAAATGACAAATAATTTAACTTAATTATAATACGATAGATAATAACTGTCCAGATAACATTGAAACTGACAAACCAGCCCAGAATCCAATCCCCAATTGGATATTTTTTATAGAATGCATTTTTATCAGGTGTTCCTCCTGTTTTTTGTTTTCGGAGTTCAACATATTCTTGTGGCGCTTTCCTTAAATCATACGCCCAACCGATCCACTCAAAGAATTCAATGAATGCCGTATAGACGTTAAAACTTTTGATTCCGAATTCACTTGCAGAATAATCTTGCGCAAATAAAAAGTTTAGCTTCTTTCTAAAAAATATCGTTTTGCTTACCATATGGAAATGCATGGTGAAAATTATGATAAGCCCCACCCAAAGTCAAATAGTTTAGAGCTTTGTTATGAGTGGATGTCGAAGACGTGTCGTACTCTTTATATCCATGTATGTGAGCGAATGAATTGCCTGATAATTATTTAAATAAAATGATGATTTTAAACACATTAAACAATTAAAGTTTGGAAAACACTGACCGCTTAAAGCCAAATGCAATGTATAGACGTATCGAAATAGAAAACAGGTATAAAAACTAATGTATAGACTTTCTCCCAAACAATAAGGAATGAGTGTCGGAATCAAACAATTAAAGACTAAAAATAATGGCCAATAAAAGGTGCGTTGAAATTTGAGGATAGGGTCTGACAAAAGATAACTGGCATTTTCCTGGCGCTTTTCCTCACATTCGGGATGTCTTTCCGTCATAAGCCAACCGATATGAGCGAAAAAGAATCCTCGACCCAAACTTACGGCATCGGCATCTGTGCCTTCATACTTATGGTGAGTGTGATGATCAAGTGACCAGTCTATCACTGACTTCTGACCAGATAGTGTTTGGAGAATACATAAAATGAGAGTCAATTTACGATTAGCCTTGTAACTTCTGTGACTGAAGAAACGGTGAGCCCCTGAAAGGGATTACATTCGTTGTTTAATCAAATTCAAAATGAGTATGATAATTACCTGCGAGCACTCCTAAACCGGCCAATACACCTAAAAATCACAACATATTTGAAAATTAATGAATAAAATCCACATTTTTATAGTCATTTGAATATCATTTTTGGTGAATGAAAATTAGAGATAAACTTCTATTTAATGATTAATGAGATGTAGAATAAGACTCACATAATATATAACAGATTATAACTGTTTGCCAATTGGCCTCATTCCACAATAAATACAATCCTTTAAGACCGCCGATATGCAGAAAAGACAGGAAGATCACATATCCCCATTTGATTTTCTTGATAAAATCAATCCATTCTTTGCTGACACAAAACATATCTTTTGTGAATATTTTAAAATCTAAAACAAACAATTTGAACATGATCATGTAATTGAGGTTATATAATAATTCCTTCAATAGAAAAGAAAATAATCTCTTTAAAGATTAAAACTTTTTAAAAATATGGATCAACAAGCTAATAAAAGTTTAAATATAAGATAATTCTATTTTTGTTTCAACAATTTCTTTTTTCATAGTAATCAATAAATTTTAATAAATTTTCAAATAAGTTCTGAATTATAATAGAGAACAATATGAACAAAAACTTATGGCATAACTTATGGCACAACTTTTATAGATTTTTTTTAAAAAGATTTTCCCCTCAATTCTATTCTTCAGAAGAGAACCAGTTTTCACTAAAAAACAATACCAATTGTGATGAGAGAGAGAGAGAGAGAGAGAGAGAGAGAGAGAG
>JAQFZI010000831.1:0-12690 GCA_034695605.1 Eupelops occultus
CTCTCTCTCTCTCTCTCTCTCTCTCCTCACTCTCTGGTCTATTACTCACTTACTCATTATTGCATAGAACTGGGTTCGGGTCTCACAGCAGAGAAACCATTTGTGTCAATGGTTGGAATGAATGGTTCGATAACATAATGGAAGAGAAGACCTTATTCTGAGTCTCATAGCTATGAAAGTTAGCTCTGATTTGAAAACAAACACTTGAAATGAGAAACAAAACAACAATTGTTTCACTAAATTCATTGAGAAAATAAGGTTTAGTTCTTAAGCTGTGAAGTATTGGAACAGAATCCGAATCAGGTGCACACAAGCAATGACTCGGTACTATCGGCAGACCAGTCGAGCGCCAGTTGACTGTTCCATGCGCTCTGTCGACTCTAACAAATGTGGTAAAGCATAAGATGCTTTCATGTGCCTCTTCAGACTCTTGTGGCAGATATAAATGGGGAGAGGAGGGGGTAAATGATAATGTGCCAGTTGTATCATTCGGCGCCACAACGAGCAGAATCGGGGAAAAAGTTTGGGACATCAGAAAAAGCTACGGATTTTAGGTTGAAGTTGAGGACGGACCTAAGAAGGGAGGTGCTGTACTCCAAGTCTTGTTATACAATATCAGATCCCGTAAGCATCAGAACAACTCAGATGCGATCTTCACTCACGTACTGAAAGGTCACACATTTGATTTGATTTCGTCAAAAACCTGCGAAATATATACAAACAGTCAAAACAGTGAATTCAATTCAATTTACGACTTATACTAAGTTTTAAGTTTTGTTGTGTTTACACTCAAACCGCTTCCAAACGTTCAAAACTCAACATTTCATATATTTTGCCAAAAAAATCTTAAACTAAACTTTGAATTTATTTATAAAATTTAGAAAAACTATACGATTCATAAAAATATTATTTTCCTTTTATTTGATTTGATATCTACTTTCGTGCAAATATTTCTTGTATTTTAAAGGAATAAAACAAAAGAATCATTTTTTTCAAGAATCGAAAGTTAATCGTTGTTTTTGTGCTAATTATTGAAATAATTATAAGTTTAGTCATCATTGTCTCCATTGTCTCCATCGACATCATTAACCGACTATTTTAATAGTTTTCGACTCTATTTAAAAGACAACTTTAATGTTTAGGTAAAAAAAAATTTTATTCATTAGTCTCTGTTTTGTATGTCTGATCATTTGTTCATGGTGAAACTTTATTCAATTGATTGAGAGACTAATCTATCAGAAATAGATTTAGTATCAGATCTATGTCTTTGACTAATATTATTAAATATACGTATTGTTGATAATAATAGTAATTTTGTTGGGATTCTGTCTTTATTGTAGTATTAGTGGTAGTCTTGTCGCTCATACCTATTGGTAAAAAAGTCTCAACTCATACATACATAAACATTGCCAGAACTGGTACTTACAGTGCATTCTTCAAGAGTTCGTCGTAGAAGTTATGGCAACAGAAGTGACTGTTTGACTGACTATTGGTTTATTTTGAGTCACGTGTCTGAGCGAAAGGCAGAGACGCATCGGTTGGTATAATGCGCTATTAAAAGTGTGCCGGAGGTTTCCTGGAGAGCAGATCGGCCATAATTCATCAAAAATTGCGTGGAATATTGGGCACAATTACTTCACAAATCAGTCCGGAGAGCAGATGAGCTCATATCAGTTCGTCAATTCTCTTACCTCGTGTTACGGACAGCCTCGTGCTGGACCCGAGACTGGAGCCGCTGCCGGAGCCAATCCAGCAGATTATTATACACCTCAAGTATATAATAATTGTTATGCCAGTGCGGCCAACAATGCCGTGACGGCTAGCGCTCAGCCGACATCTCCGGCCTATTCAGCATACCTTCAGAATGGCGACCATCACAGCAGTCATCATCACTCCAGTCATCCACACGTTTCTTCACATCACAGAGAACTTCATCCCTATTCAAGCAATTCATGTTCGCAATCGGCTCAGGCCGTAGTCCAGTCACGGCTCAGTCATCACAGTTCGGCACCAATTCTACCCACAAGAACGCCCGCCTCTCCATCGAGCTGTAAGTACGCCGTCGACTCAGCCTCATCGCCTCAAGATCTCAGTACATCCAGTGGTGGCGCTGGCCAATCACCCGAACCCAGGGCCACACCACCACAGCGGGCATCTGGTGGACAAACACAAGCAAATAGTGCGAACACAGCTCAACAACAAACAAATACGAGTGGAGCCAATGGAGGACAGGGCAAGAATGGCAGTTATGGAGGTTCGGGAAACCCACCTCATATTTACCCGTGGATGAGGAAAGTGCACGTCGGCCAAAGTAAGTCCATTTTTTTCTTTTCGCTCGTTTTGTTGTGTTTCGATGTTTGTTGTGTTGAGCACTGGTTATGGCACTGGTTATGGCACTGGTTATGTCAAACAACTATACCGATGAGTATCTGGACTCAAAATGTTGAGTTCTGGAGCGCAGAGGCCTTTTTCACTGTTGAAGATGGTTGTAAATTTCGATAGTACCACCTCTGTCAAGCTTAGGCTTCCCTCCCATTAGCCATAAAACAGCACTGGTGTATCACTGAGTCGACCGTAATTTCACTGAATTACTGCCTCAAGAGTTGGCAAAAGCAGTTAGTTTTATGGCCAGCTATAAAATAGGCAGTTAAAGGGGGTACTAAAGGGCCCGGTACTGATTTACAATCTTACTTTTATTATATCAAGCGTAACGAAATGATATGGGTGCTGTGATGTGCTCAACAGGCCTACAGACTACCAACGAGGCACAGAAGGCATTCATTCTGTCTTAGCGTTCATTTAGATTTACAATTGTATACAAACCAAACCAAACGTTTGGATATTTCGGTGTTTACCGTATTTACGATTTACGGTCTGAACGGCACATAACTATCTGTGCTCTCCATATGAATGCAATGAATTGCTATTTATTAGACTCTATGCATGAGTTGTGGGTGAATCGGATGACTATAACTTTTCATTTATAATGTTAGACCTCCGGGCGATCGCTACTACTTTTATTGTTATGTTGTGCCAGTCGTAGCACCGGATGGTCAGCACCAAAAATTCATTTCACTATCATTCATATTGACAGAAAAAGACAGGCCTTCACGCTCTAAGAGCTGAGTCTCATATACAGAAAGACACAAACATTTTGAATAGTGTTGTAAAACTGGTGTAAACCAAAAGCTGCATATTTTGTTACTAACAAAGAGAGAGAAAAACATTTGGCATTAGTTTTAGTTCTTATTTTACTCTAATTTAGCCAAAAGCCATATCTCATCCAAAACCTATTCCTCAATGTTTGACACATTCTTTACATTCAATGTCTTTGTCTTTAAAATATATATAAAGTATTAGTTATTGAGTTTTGCCTACAATTGCCAATCAAATGATAATTTGAGTCTTATTCGTCTTATGCGGTAATCATAGTAATGGTGTTCTTTGTCTTGAAATCCTTGAGGCCTTTATTTTAAATATAATATAATTACAACTTTTTCTATAACTAATGTTATGTTTCTTTGCGTTCATTTTTTCTATTTTTTACGTACGACTCCTGTGTTATGTTTGCAAAATAGGTTCGTTGCGAATGTCTATTCCTGTTCGGAATGATAGGCAGTGACAGTCTTGGCTAATATACACTTTGCCTTTAGCACCACTGCTGTATGGCTCACTCGATCATCCCCTCATTGCTAAGAACATTAGTAATGGTTTGTTTATGGTAGACAACGAATAACTCGTGTATAAAGACATTAGATTATGCACTAATACATTATAAACGCACAAATGAGCCAGGCTCTATAATTTATATTTTTTATTTTTGAAACAATCTATTAAAATATATTCACATTTTCCCATATATTTCATTCTGTTTTGAATTTGAAATTTATATTCAATTAATGAGAATATGATTGAAGACAATAGTAATTATCAACTGATTTGTTATATTTGACAGACGGCGTTAACTCAATGGGAGAAACCAAAAGGCAGAGGACCTCATATACAAGATATCAAACTCTTGAATTGGAAAAAGAATTCCATTTTAATCGTTATTTGACTCGAAGGCGACGGATAGAAATCGCACACTCCTTATGCCTCAGCGAAAGACAAATCAAGATTTGGTTCCAAAACAGAAGAATGAAGTGGAAGAAAGAGCATAAGATGCAGAGTGTAGTTCCGCCACAAATACCTCAAATGTTAGGTCCCGTCGACCATCATTTGCATCATTTGCACGAAACGAAAGCCTGAACTCAAATAGAGATTTAATGATTAATATAAATATTTATGAATCGATTGAAAACATTTAAACTCTACAACAAAACACATCAACAGATAGGACAACACTTTTACCAAATATTATATATCGATAAACAAATTAGTATTAATTTAATGGTTCACTCATTTCTCAGATAAAACTCAATAATTAAATACATTAATCGACAAAAAGAAAAGTTATCCCTAAAGGCTATAATCTGTAAAAGAGTCGCAAAAAAATCTTTTTTATAGCGATATAACTGTTTTTTAATTGATATGAAACGGGGCTTAAGTACCAGAATTCAAGAAAATATTTCAATTCATGATTACATTCGTTGGTTTGGTTTACTCTTAATTTTCATTTTATTGAGACATTGATAACGATTTTTCATAAATGAAAACTAATTTTTCAGAGAAAACCAGAAACTAATGAATTCACAGATAATTAAAAGAGAAATTGATTTTCGAGTGTTTTTTCGATAGGGTTTAGAGTGAGTGCAAAATTCAAGAAATGCAGACCAATTGATCCCTTAACCTAGCCTAAATTATTTAATTATATTATTCATTAGATTATTATTGATTAAAATTAGTCCAAAGTTTGTTGAATCGAAGGGCCAGTCATTTATGTGAAATTAAAATTGAATACAAAACGAAACCATTTTTCGAATGAAAATTAGTAAAAAAACAGATTATAATTATATAAATATATTATTAATACATTTTAAAGTATTTCATGTTTTTTTAGACATTTTCTATTTGGTTAACTCTTTTTTTGTATTGATATACCGATGTTCTGGACGTGCAATGTATGCAATTGTCTGATAATGACGGACATAATGTACAGTACAAACCGCTACTAAACTAAAATCGGGTCCTTTTCGGGACATTTACGTTACGTGTAAAACAGAATATGACTGACAAAACATATATTGATTTAATTGTTAATAATTTGTACCCATAATAAACACATAACATATACACTACGACCATATTATACCTGAGTATTAGCAAAGAGTCGATCATATAATTGAAAACATTGGAAGTGGGACTGGACTCAAATTTAATAATTATTTATTGTTTTTTATTTAAATCGTCTCTAAAAAGACAAATGAATTGATTGAAAGTCCAAAACTTTGTTTCTGGTTTACTCCCAGACCAATGATTATTAATACAGAGTGAATATTATTTGACGACTCACCACACGTACGGTTCCCTAAAATTAATGTCATTTGAGTCAAAGTTTATAATTGATTTTTCTCCATATATTTGACTCATGAGTTTCAGTTTGTTTTATATACAGTATTAACAAATTAATGATAAAACAAAGTTTTTGGTTAACATTACTCTCGTATTCATCATTAATGTTCCATTAGATCAGCACAAGTGTAGGCATCAGTTCCTGACAGTAGTTGTGCCATCAGTCTTATCATTCTGTGCAGAATTGGTTATCAACACAACTGAGACACGACTTCTCTTCATTCCATTTCTCCATTAAATTTGTCTAAAAATGTTTTATTTGGTTTAGATTTGAAATTGTTTTGTAAATTATATCTAATTTATTGCTTTGTTTCTTTCATTTATTACAAAAGTATTGCTCAACAAATTCGAAGAGAAATTAATAATTCAAATGAGGTTTCGATAAGACTGTAAGCAATGACACCCATAACTGATAATAACCTGAAGGCAATATTCAGACAATAGCCCACTATAGCCCACTGTAGCCCACCATAGCTTTCAAATATGAGTTATGAGATTTGATTGTCAATTAAGGTATACGAATGGTCGGAGTGTTTTTGTTATTATATCTTTGTATGTAAACATTAATTTTATTTCTGTGATAGAGTCTGAACCAATTCATACGTCAAATACATTATAAACACAATTAGAGTTGCATTATGTGATGGTTCGCTAATATATATATAATTTATATATATATTATATATATATCAACAAAAATATAAATATTAATAATGCTTTAAAAGTGTGAGAAAAGACATTCATTTCTTTGTGAAAGAATAGGGAAGAGATTTAAAATCGAGAAAAGATGTCTAATTATTATTAGATGATAATCAATAATGTCTTACTTTGTAAAACATTTCCAGTAATTCCCATCAATTTTGTCAAAAGTTCCTGACAGCTGCTGACTGTATACTACAGTCAACCTCCAGTTCACGATTACCTCTAACTATCTCTATATCTGAACACCGGTAACAAACAGCTCTCCTGTTAGTCGTTCCTTCAATTCTGTTATTAATCGATAGTTATTTTCACATTTATTTTTACCTTTAGTTTAATAATTTTCATACTTAATATCTATAATGTTTTGCATTTTGGTGGCTTTCTTTCAATCTTTGTCTCACTCTTCTATGGCTTATCTCTTAATCAATCTCTTAAACTGTTGTGAAAACCTTGAAAAATAAGTTTTTGAAAAAAACTAATGACTACTAAAATGTCATTTATATATATAATTGTGTTCTGATGTAAATATTGTATAAAAAAATGAAACAAAAGACAAGAATACATTTGAAACCCCCTTCAGATCTCTTTCACACTCGAGTAAAATTTAAAATTAATTTTAGGGATTTGACAACAAAATTACATTTAATTGTTTTCTTTTTATATTGTATTAGTGTTAAGAAATAATATAATATTCTGTGCTCTTATTGTAAAACATAATAATCTCTAAAAATTATTATTATTATTATTAATGCTTATCATTGGCTCATAATTTTCTGCTGAAATATTTTCAAAAACATCAAAAGAAACGACTTTCCTTTTAAGGGTTGAATTTGACTATTATTTTATTCAAATTCAATTGTTTTCTCAGTCTTTCCAATAATTATTTTGACACTAAATTCGAGTAATTCTTACATTTTATCTTTACTTTTGATTTGTATTTCAAACAAAGTTCTAATAGTTTTTGTTTTTATTGATTTTCATAAAAGAGAGTATCTCTAAACACATAGAATTCAAGGTATAACCATGCTAATGTTAATAGAAATCTATTTATTTGTCTACATTAGCAGGAATATTGTTTTTTAGTTGGATTTTTTATTTAAATGAATATTTGGTTATACTACCTTGACCATCCTAAGTAAATTTTAATGTATTTTTACGCCTCTGAAGCCAACCGGATTCCTTTGATGTCAATTGGCCCAAGGGTAATTATTAATGATTTTAAAATATATTAAATTGAAAGGTATTGGAAAAATTTTCAATTATTCTGGCAAACAAAAGAGCATTAACATGCAAAATCAATTTATTGTTGGAATGAAAGAGCGAATCATTTATTGCAATATTCATTTGAAACACGTTTTGTCTCCAATAGAAAACTACTTCAAATACAACTAAAAATAAATATCAGGTAAAGAAGGAGTGGTTTTATTCGTAAAAATCAAAATATTTCAAAATAGTATTCTATTGGAAAGAGTGTCATATTTTGTGTTCAAATATGTTTGAATACATTCCTTAAATAATACGATCCTTTATTTAATAGCAATAAAATAATAATTGAAGCGTAAAATGCAGTAAAAATGCTATTGAAGAATGTGGTGAAAGCCATCCAAGCAATGGTTGGCCAAACATTAACACAACAAATATTTTTGTCTACATTTGGAAGTCAGTGAAATTGCGATATTTTTCTGAATAAATTAATCATTTTTTTAGCTCTTAGATCCCTTTTTGACTTCATGTGTGTCCAATATTACTATTTGTATTAATTAAATACATTTAAAACAGTCTTTGACTCACTTCTAAACAAATATTATTCACAAAGAAAATCAATTACATGAGTCAAACAGCACTTATATCACTATACTTACAATGGATGCACTCAAGAAATATTAATCAGTTCTTTGTTTGGATCAAAATTCTGAATATTTTAAGATAATTAGAGAAATTACATTAATTATATTACTATCGATTCTTTTGAAGCAAAAACATTATTAATAGTCATTTGAATTTCAGCTTAAAAAACAAGAAATGATTTATTGAACAAAAAAAACTACAAATATTTTCGTAAAGATTTGATGAAAAAAGAAGAAGAGGAGAGGGAGAGAGAGAGAGAGAGAGAGAGAGAGAGACAGAGAGAGAGAGAGACAGAGAGAGAAAGTGCAATTTTCTTAAAAGACACTCAAGTATTGGCTAATAAGGAAAACGATGACAAAAGCAAATGGATTATAATTCAGAGTTAATAAAAAAGACAATAACTTGTGTTGGAGTTAATAGGACTAACTCTTAAAGAGAGGACTGTTTCATAAGTGAGCGCTAACTTAAAGATAATAGAAAAGCAGAACATTTAGCAATCCTTTTGATGTAATTTTTTCAAATGTGTTAAAACATACGAATATTAGGATTAAATATAAGAAAAAGAAATAAATCCAAAAGAAATACGAGAAAAATAAAGACCAAAACGGAAGAAACGCTTTCATTATTTGGGCAAATGATGAAAATGACAGCTAATGGCAGATATCTAGTAATGGCTCGGCTTTAGTGATACCCGACTCAGTCTCGTCGTGTGTGATGTATGTCTGAGTCCTACTCTTATGTCAATACTATCTGTAAAAAGGCTAAGATTTTTCTCTTCTCTTATTCGTCTGTCAATAAGTCTCTGGTCTTCACAACCAAAAAAAAATATATATATTTACAGGACTTGTCTAATACTCCAATACATTGAATGAACAGATAAATTGAAGTCTTCTTATTAGACATTTCTCTATTTCTCTCCCTTTTAATTCATCTTTGCTTATGTTAGACAAGAAATCGACAATAGTATTGGCCTAAGGCCTAAACACACACATAGTGTCCGCACCACTACTGCTTTGATAGACAAAGTAAACATTTGTCTGACTTTTTGGCAAATGATTTAAAATTTGAACAAAAAAATCGATTTTTACCCAAAAAAGCCTCAAAAAAGTCAATTTATTTCAGACAATTGGTAAAATGTATTTGAAAACAATCATGTTAAAATACATTTATCAGGTAATAACAAAGTATTTTAAATTGCATCTAAGAAAATATTCTTAAAATATGGCATTCTTTAAAAAAACGGAATTCATTTGCAATTCATTTTCATTTCCAAATAACTCACCCGAAAAGTATATGAAATGAAATTTTCAATATTTAAGGAATACATACATAATATCAAAGTTTTTATGTATCGAATATTTTTCAATTTTGATCCAATTTTTATTACATTCTCTTCTCTTCTAAGATATGAAATATTAAGGAATTCTTTGTGAATAAAATTGAATTTTTTTATGTGAATCAATCTTAGACCAAATGACACAACTATTTGTTGTCAGAACCAAAACAGTCATACATTTATTGATAGTATGCTTCGAATAAGAGATAGAAATACATTTTACTGATCAATGTTTCTGTCGGACGAACACCAGTATTGATGGCCGCACAGGCTATGATCGAAGTCATCTATCAATCGATGAAACATTAATGAAAAATATGAGTAAAGCAAAAATTCATGAAATAAGAACCATAACTAATATCCTAACGAATAGTTTCAAAGAACAAAAACATGAGACAAGAAAAAAAGATGAAACAAAAATATATCATTAAATGCATTGAATTGTTATAAGAGTAGAGAAAAAATAGAAAAATTGAATGCAAAACATATTTCTCATTGCATTCAATAAAAAGCATTGAAAGCAAAACTAAAAAACTATTTCAAAGATTAAACACAAAGAGAAGAAAAATTGAATCCAATTAGTGAACAAAATAAATATATTCCTATATTTTTAGCCCAAAATAAAGTAAATACAAAGAAAGAAGTACTGAAACAGATATAAAACTTCGTGCATAAGATCTGTTTGCAAAGAATCGATAAAAATATTTGTTCCGTTCCTAACATTTATGCCGATTCTCTCTCTATCTCTCTCTCTCTCTCTCTCTCTCTCTCCATCTCTCCCTTTATTCTGAGCTCTATCTTTTTCCAACTCTATTCAAGTTCATTGAGTCTGCGTTCGGTTTTGTTATTCCAGAGCACAGCACTCGCCAGAGTTAAGTCCTTTTTCTCAGCGGCGGTAATACTCTTTTAGAAACTACTGTTTAGAACCAATATATATATCATTGGACTCAATGTTCACTCAATGTTTAGACTGACGTTGAATTATGTGATGAAAATTTTTGTCTCTTTTTTGCCTACTTCTCTCTGAATACAACTCTTGTCTCCATTTATTAATTAAAATTTAATCCAAGTTATAGTCAATATTTATTCAAAATATACTCTACTTTTCATCTCTAAAACTAATCAAAACGAAAAGCATTTCATTTCAATTCTGAGTCCTTTTGAATATCTTTTCATTTTCATCAAAACTGCTGATTATCTCAAAAGACTAGAAGAAAATTAACAATAATTTCAAAAAACTTCTCAAATTTCAGGTAAATATTATTTAAATTAAAATTATTATTATTTAAACTCACCATTCGATTAAAGCATGCAAAAATCGATAAATAATCTTGATGTATATCATAAATTCTGTCATGATTAGATTAGATAGATTCATAATCAATCTAATTTTTACAATTATTGGCAGGTTAGCTAGAATCAAATTATTTATAATATTATAGATATAAATGATATAACATTGTAATAAATTGCAGATATCTTGTATCGCATTATTTTATCATGATCAAATCCTCTAAGAGCCATAAATATAATGCTCTCCAATACTAAACAATAATGTCGTTTATTATTAAATCAAACTCTCATTCATTCTATCCTTGCATTCAATTTCATTCAAATTAATGGTATTTCAGATCAAATTATTTATTAATATTTAATACAAAAACACATTTCCATCACAAGAAATATCCAATTATTTTCATATTACCGGAGAAAGTATTGAAAATAATTGAAATACTATTACAAACATTTAATATAAAAACAAAGAATAAAATTACAAAAAATGCAAATAAGTCTGAAAAGAGTGGAATAAAGTGTGGAAAAGCACAGCAAATATTTAATACATTTTGTGAGTCAAACCCAATGACAAATAAAAGTGTAATTCATTGCAAATCTCTTTGTACTGTGATCTCAATTTGCATAACATTTTGCTGGCTCCTATAAATTTCCAATTCTAATGAGTTGTGACATTTGCCTAAATTAACTCAATTTGTGTACAATTCTGGTATGGCTTTGAAGATGAGATGAAATTTCAAAATTTCATTTCACAACACATAACATGTCTTTTGGTTTCGGCCTTTTTTAGAGATAAATAATTAGTTTTTTTTCTCAAAGAATCGTCAAAAAGACTGCGAACGAGATTCTGATTCAAAAGCAAAAAATCAAATTTTATTTGAAATGATTTCGTTTATTTCGCTCAGAATATGTGCACAGAATATAAAATGGTTTTAAACAGTTTTTTTGGAGTTTAAAAAAATTATTCCACATATGAATTGCAAAATCATATGGATTGAAGCACAGGTCAGACTTGTCAAATGGATTTCAAAGGAAAACTTATGATCTTGATATAATAATAATATACTTATTTGCATTGACAGCAATGATCAAGGTGGCATTCAATTGACAGTTTCATATTAACTCTTTAAGAATGAGAGGACAGAATAATTATTATTCTATTCATTCAAATTGATATAAATACTCAATGACTGTTTTAGACAGTGCGTCAAAAAATATGACCGCCTCTTCCTTGCACATACCCATTATTTTCCGAATATAGACACAAATATATAATAATCTGAGGACTTTTTGTTCAGCAAACCGTTCCTCTGAAGGCTAGTGATGTGGAAAACTAAGAGAAGGGTCGCTATTGAGGCACATGAATGGGTCACACATTGACAGTGCAAAGGGAAGGCCATAAACAGAGAGAAAATAAGGACTACTTATGAGCTGAAGATAAAGATATTATTTTCGGTCTCTCTTTTTGATCGTTAAATTCGGTTCTGTTTTGACACAAAATTATTTCTCAAATAAATGACAAAATATTTTGGTTTTGTATTCATTTCTCTTCTCATATATTAATACAAATCTGGATTTGAATAAAATTTATGACAGTTTTATGTTTTCAAAAGATTAAAACTTTTAAATAATAGACAACTTTTGTTTTCATAAACAAATATTATTCAAAAGCAAACAATTTTAATGAATTTTAAGCGAATAATAAGAGAACCAGATTTGGACCTAAATTTTAATTGATTCCAGGGATCAAAACACTTTTGTTTCGGCTCTAATCACAAATTAATTAAAATATCTTTTTCATTGAATGCAAGATTATATTCAGCGCAGTCTAACCAACAGTGAATTGGATCAAGAATAAAATGTATCATTCGTAATTTTTTGTTCTCCACAAAATTAATTAAACTTTTCTGTCATTATATCCTATCTCTGATTCTTCACTCACTTTATCATCCATTAAATCTCTCTCTCTCTCTCTCTCTCTCTCTCTCTCTCTCTCTCTC